>SDVV010011007.1:0-16019 GCA_016164225.1 Gammarus roeselii
AAAGACCACATCAACAACCATTCCTTCATCTACCCGATCAGCAACCTCGCCATAGGTAAGCAAAAGTTAGTCTTCAGTGCTCCTTCCAACCCTGAAACCAAATTGGCCCCCAGACAAAATGCCAGAATCTTCCAGAAAAGACACCAACTGGGCCACAATAACCCGCTCCAGCACCTTACAGCAAACAGAAGTGAGACTCACAGGTTGGTAATTGAGAGGGTTACTTCTTGAACCAGACTTGAATATAGGAACAACAAGAGATTCCTTCCAGACCTCCGGTAAAACTCCCAGGTCCAATGATTTTGCAAAAATCAGAGACAAGGGCAATGACAGCTGCCAAGAACATGACTTCAAAACACCAGGGTGAATGCCATCAGGTCCAGGGGCAGGAGATGAGTCTAGACCAGCCAGAACCTGGGAAACTAACAGCCTAGTCACACAAATCCCACTGAATTTTCCAGGAAAAAACTGATGTGGGGAAGGGCTGGCAGGATCAGCATCCACAAAAACAGACAAAAAAAAGTCTACAAACAGCTGACTCATGTCTCTCTGACCAGCAACAACCTCACCAGATGGAAGCTTCAGAGGACCAACAGAAGGACAGCCCTTCTTTCTTCCTGTGATATAGGAGTGAAACATCTTGGGAGTAACAGAAGTTGTCTGCTAATTTCTGCTCATACAGTCACTGGCTGTAGAGTAAAAAATTTCTGTACTCAAATAAAGTCCACTGAATCTCTGCAAGGACGCCAACACCTCCTCATGCTGCCTACCAAACTCCCCCCTCAGAAGTTTATACTGCGCCCATGCCCTATATCTACTGGTCATCAGTTCCCTAGGAGGGCCCCGCAACCAGCTTGGTCGAGAAGCAGAGTCTCGAGTGGGAACAAACTTGTCCACAAGAGAATGGACAATTGTCTGAAACAAACTATAATTCTCCTCCACAGTGCCATACAAAAACTCGTAATGCCAGTCAACACCTAAAACCTCTCTCATGCTCCTGTAATCACCACAAGACCACATAACTGATTTCAAACCAGGATCCCCTGCAACATCATTCAGCTGAAAGATATACTCCACCAAGACAGGGGCATGGTGGCACCCCGGAAAAGGAGGCTAAAGTGCCACAGCTACTGGATTTTACATTTTTTGGAAGTGTTGGAGTCGGTGATCTGAAAGCCTCTGGCATTCCGTCAATGCTACGAGGTGGCTGGGTGTCCTGCTTGCTGCTGAGAGGGGTAGGAGGCTTGCAGGAGTGTTATGATGGCAGGGGCTTGGTAGTTGGCTGCACTATTAGTTGTTACTATGGCAGAGCTCCAAATAACAATTAGTTGATGGTGATGTGGCATGGTGAGTATATTGCCAATCTTTTGCTATAACTATTCATTCTATATGGTTTTAGCTATTAGTATTTCTAAATTTTTATCAACTGTCTTGCTGATAGTTTTAATTTTATTAATACCATTAATAGCTTTCATTTCCATGTCTAACTCACACTTGAGATGTAACTAATTCTGTAGATAACAGAGAAGGCTTACAATTTCTACTCACTAATATGCCTCCCTTGCTATTTCTGTCATCAAATTTGCTCAACTGCCTGTGAAACCTTACTAATTTGTCACTCTGACATTGCAGAATCTAGCCTTCAGCGTCTGAAGCAGATGTCTCGTTCGTCAGGTGACGGCCAAGACTCTTCTTCATCTTTTGGGACTGACATAGTTGCTCTGTCTGGCCCTGTTGATGTTCCTTCTACTCGGTTACCTTACTGTGAGTTACCACGGCCCACACCGCCTTCAGTGTCTCTAACCGCCCCTGCTGCCAGGCTGATCAGTGTACCTCCAGGTGGAGACCTGCTTGCAAAGAAAAATTTGATGCCCTACACGATTGATTCAACACCCAAAATACTGTCCTCATCGTCCAAGAAAAATAAAATGAAGGCTAGGATCAAGCCACCTGTGCTTGGTCGACCAGTGCCTAATGTTGACAGTTTGAATGAAATCACCCACACCAAACTGGCAATTGAAGAAGCTGAATACCAAAAAAATGAAGAATGTACTTATAAATTTGATGCCACGTTGAGTTCTAGCCATAATGCTGCATCACAAGAACACAATAATATAAATCAAGAAAGTGTTGAGTGTTCTCCAATCATGAGTAGGGTTAGTGATTTGGTCAAAACCCTTCCCAAAGAGGCAGTTATTTCTCCACTAAACCTTGACCTGCTCAACAATCCCCCCTACGAAATAGATCATAAAGTCAAAGTTTTCATGTCTGTCAAACCTCCTGGCGTCCCTACCTCTAAACACTCCAGCATCAAATACACCCAACTCACGCGGAAGACCTACAAAGAACCCAAGTTTGTCCCTTACGAACCTTACAAGGCATGTTCCGACCCCATCTTTGGCAGCAAAGACAACAAAAAATCCATCAAGAAGGAGTTTGCCGTGACGTCCCAGCCCGACCTCCCTGCCATCCCCCAACAAGAGCCCACTGTGCACCAGGACACCGACCGTAGGGCGCGCGCCAAACTGGAAATGGCGGTGAAAGATTTCGAGAGTGAGCGTGCCGTGTGGGAGCAGCGACTGAAGGATATGACAGCGCGCATCGAGCTGATGGAGCAGCAGCTCCGCAAGAGCCAGCGGCAGACAGTCACTCTTGAAGACCAGCTGAATGTGCAGGCGCATGTGAGCAGGGATGCTTGACTTTCTTGCCCAACTTGTTTATGTTTAAAAAAATGTGAATGTTCAACCAATTTTTGGGACACTGGTAACATTAATGGGGAATTTGGTTGTGATTGCTTTCAAATTAAAATATAGGTAGTTTATTAAATCAATGGTTTATTTATTTTATTCTAAGTGAATACAATTTCTAACTATCAAAAGATTTACAATCAGCAACCAAAAGCTTGTTATTCTATAAAATATCCAGTAATTTATTAGCTATTGCTGCATCTAGTAGCTAGCTCTTCTCAATTGTCTCAAGTCATTACAAGGTAGCTCTTGTAAATATCACTGGACGCAACTGTATTCTGATGAACACGAGAGTTCTAATTACCAATATAGTCACAACTTACAAGTGTGGGATGTAGAGTACTGCCTCATTGTTCGGTTCTCCACATATGAGTCAGGTGAACGGTGAGCTCAAGAAGCTGCTGGTGGCGTCTGTTGGAGAGGACGTGCAAGGCCGCGTGCACTGCCTCACGGAGGACAAGGCCCGCATGGCCACCATGATCAGGAGGTACTCAGAGAAGCTGGACCGTGACTACGAGGAGCGAGAACGGATGTCTATACTCTGTGATGTGTGGAAGAGCAAGTTCTTGGCCAGCAGGTAAGCTCGACTTGTTTGTAGCTGGCTGGTACAGGGAACTAGACCTTTGCAGCGTAGTTGAGATTTAGATGATATCCTGGTACTGTCTCACATAAGGCTCCTTCAATCAATTACAAGTCTGTGGAAATTCAAAATATATACCCCAAGTACTCGAACAGCCGATATTTGTTGTTACTACTGCAGTTTGCATCTGTATTTTGTGACGACCGATTAGTATCGTGCATTTATAAATTATTTTTAATTGCTTCCATCAGAACTAAAATATTTATAATATTTGGTGTCTGCGCGTTTGAGTAGCTGCTTCCACTGTCTTGGGTTGTTAGGGTACTGTGGACGTTGCTACCATAGTAGAGATTGTTGACTTATCTCCACAGGGCTGCAGTTTTGGGGAATGTAATGCTGGTGATGTTGTGAGCTCGAGAGAACTTGGTACTTATTTTGGATGCCGCTTGACTGTTGAGTCTATTGGTTGCCGCGACTGTGGTAGGTCATTTCACTCAGTCTCACAGTGTATAAGATAAGAGAGTGCTGTGATGGCCGCTATGCACATTTGTAGGTTGGTGGACGTGCGCTTACCTACCGTTGCATACAGTGTAGGTGTAACCAACATGACGGGATAATTTCAGTGGATAGTATCGACTCCAGTGGACAGGTCTGCTTCCGATCAACTGGTTGTAGTGGTTAGGGCTTTGTGTATGTTCGAATGGTGATGAGCTATTATGGTGCAGTCAGAGTCATGATTTGTGTGTTTGATGGTGATGAGCCATCGGTGGTCTACTCAGAGCCATGATTGCACTCAATGCTCCAGATTAGACTTCACCTTCATAACATCAGAAAGAAGCACCACAACGGCTCTTTTGTTAATATTTGATTCTCCTATCCGACCACAATACAAAGATATAAATTTTCTCGACTCCAAAACCAATGTAACCCCTTCTTTAGACGTCCAGTGCGATGCTATGAAGGCTATCATTCTGAACAACCTGAACATTCAGCCAGGTCTGCCTCATTGATTAAAGTTGATCGTGAGGAGGTGCGCAAGGTAACCCCAGATACAAAGGTAAGACTGAATCCCCAGAAACGGGGTCGCCGACGGCAATTCGCAGCTCATACTTTTCTCAAAGCACTCTCACAAAGCTACCAAAACTTTGCCTTATAGCGCTGAAGGGTTTCGCCAGGAGCTCGCAACACACACTTTGGGCCAAGAGTGAGGTGCGAGTTCAGTGTTTGCAGATGGGCACAGCAGCATTTGCTTTCAGCTAAATACCTGCTGCGTCTTGATTGCCGTGCCCTCCCTCACCCACGTCCATCATGTTTCTCTGCAAGATGCCAAGGACGGGAAAGCTCATCAGGGCCACGTCAGAGCGCGCCTATTGACAACATTCTCCATTCCCCCCCCCCTATCCGTTGCACGCTCTCTCAATCACTCCACACTGATGACTGCCCTCCCCATTGTCTGCTTCTCGTCATTCACCCACCCTAAATTCGGTCTGCCTTTAGGCATACGTCCACTTACCTTCACTTTGATCGCTTTTTACCAATCACGCATCATCCATCCTCTCCATGCACCCAAACCAACTCGGAACTCGTGCATCTACTCTTGTCATCTACCTTTCTCACCATCCCCGTTCTCATTCGAACAACGTCATTCTTGATCGTATCCCTCAGCATCACTCCGGCCATGCTCCTCCAACCTAACATTCAATGAGCCGACATATTTTAACAAGGCCATTGTATACTGTTTCTGCATTCAAGTTCTACAATTTCAAAGATTTAAGGGTAGATTTTTCATCTTCAAAATTAGAGCCGGTACTGTTGAAGCCGTACAAAGATCCGAAAAAAGACATAATCTTGCTAAGGTTGATAACTTCAACAATGGCAATCATGAACATTATCGCTTTAGAGTACTAGCAAGAAGCATCTCAATAGGGATACAACTGGAGGGTATCCCAAATGTCCTCCCTAACCATCAAATTTCAGTTCTCCCTCATTAAAAATTAATTTTTACTGCACCATAGGTGCAAAGTATAATCCCTCCACCTTCCCTCTTTTCAGTTTATGGTTACACTCCCACTTGGTGCACAAAGAGGCAAATTCCCACTTGTACATAGAGTAAACTCGAACCAATTGAATACAAAGTATAAAAATGAAAAAAAGGGTTACATTTAAATTTAAGTGTAGATTTAAGGAAAACATATTTCAATACATAACATCAAATCATTACAAAGAGAGAAGTTCCACCAACAGTCACCCAGAACCCCAGATGTGAACCGAGGGTGCAATGATGGGCAAGAAGTGACTTCATAAGCAAGTGTCATGCAACACCCCTCCAGAGTGCTAAGTACAAATACAGAAATTCCCACACTAACGAACACAAACTTCTCCAAGACGTTTCCAACATCACGAAATAAGCCATGGCCATACTTGAAGTGCAAAATAGCCTAAACAAACTGGCATGTCTTCCGGAGCTGGACAACAGTTCTCGTTTATTTGCAACGGAGGTCCTTCAACTAAACGAGATGAGAAAGAGAAAAGATGCTGAACAACACTCGACCTGCCCGTGTGCCTTCACCTCTGCCCCCAGTGGCAATCTCATTGTGGCCCTAGTACAAAGCCATCTCAACCGAACGCCCAAAAATGACTACGAAAAATGAATATTTTTTCCGATTTGACCTAAACAACTTGTTCAATAATGACACTGACTTTCCCGAATAATTGAAAATCACATTCTGTTTAAAGGACAGACATAACATTTGTCCCTACACTTGAAGAGAAAAACTGTTCTCCATTATTGGCTGACCTGTTTTAGACAGCACCATCAACGGCGAAAAAAGTTACACCATCAAAGCACACACAAAACTGCAGTGCGACGCTCTACTCTCAAAGACCAGTATATGCCCAAAGACATGCACAATCGTACCACATCCAACCAACTTCGAGAGTGCAGGCTTGAGTTATATTGAAACTCTCGCGGAGGAGATAGCTGACGAGTTCACCTCCGCACCTGTACAAGACGAGGACAGTGTGGACGAGGCTAAAATTGCAGAATTCATAACATCAGAAAGAAGCACCACAACGGCTCTTTTGTTAACAATTAATTCTCCTATCCGACCACAATACAAAGGTATACATTTTCTCGACTCTAAAACCAATGTAACCCCTTCGCTAGACGTTCAGTGCGATGCTATGAAGGCTATCATTTTGGGCACACGAAAGAAAATTGTCATGGAAAACTAAGATGTTCCAACTGTTACCTAGACAATCACGACAGACGGGATGATGCCCAATTGTGTCCATCTAAAGAACCCCGTTACTTTTACTGTGAAGAAAACTGCCACCCCACGTGACATGAAGCCTACCCCCGAGACAGCAAAGGGAAAAAGATCCAATTCCAAGAAGACCACGAAGTCGATCGACAAAAGGCCATAGCCTAGATACATTCTCTCCGGGTTGACCTTCTTACTCAGAAAATAGGATCAGTACCATTCCCTACCCACTTGTAACGCTCATAAACCAGTAGGTTGTATAGATGGAGGCGGTACAGTCAGTTGTATGAACACCAGCGAGTGAAGCCAAGCCACCGGCCTCAGCCACATGGCAGCCGCCATGCGGAGGACCAAAATACTGAAGGATAGATAGGGAATGATGCATTCTTCGCGCTCTAACTCTTAATAGCAGAAACATATACTGCTCTGAGACATGTCAGGATTGGATAAAACACAGACTTTTCAAAAGAACTTGGTTTCACCTATTTATAATTACACCTTATTACATTGAAGTCAATTCAAATGAATTCACTTGTTGGAAATTGCCGGTTCTTGGTGTTTGTTAGTTGCTGTACATATGAAGTGTTTTTCGCAGCATAGAAGTATGTTGCTTGAAGAAATTTAAAAACCATGCATTTCATCAGAAGGCACACACGGTTTTACAAACTGATACAACGTGAATTAAGGCATTAGGTCGTATGTGACTGTTAATTAAAGTTGCATTCAGGGCCAAGTTGTGTGCATCTTGCTTGATGCACGCGAAGGTGGGCTCCCCTGCAATTGTGATATCAGTTTTTATTCGAGGTCCATTCAGCTACAGTATACTGTGCAATGTTTTACAAAAATTGTGATGTGAAAAATTCACGGAGATGAGGAGGATAATGCACAAGTTTTCATGTCACAAAAATCAGGACCACGAGGATAATTATCCACTTCATCGCGTACTAATTCCTTCAATTCAGACAAACATGTGCTATTGAACGTATACTAAACTGACTTTCTCCAGTGTTAACGCTGAAACTTCACAAGAATCGCTATGTTAACTTCTAGATCTCGATTTCTAAGCAAAAAGGTTATAGTTGTTTTATGAAATGGAAAAATCTCTATAAAGTGATCAATTTGAAGTAATATTCAGTACGATGTGAAGGTTTCATGCGCGATGCCTCTTCACCTAGTTTTGCGATTTGACGGAAAACATGAGGTACCTCATCAATGCACCCAGTCTAACCCCTGTTCTCTCTAAATTGATGATTTAATCGATACCGAAACACAATATCAACTATTTTTAAGTTTATTATTTTCGTTGGATATGAAGCTCAAATCAAATCAATCGAGTCTATTCTGTACTTAACCCAATAAAAGTGACTACAGCGCTATAAGCTCGTCGCTTAGAGCGGCCAAAGGCACTGCAAGAAGTCGTTATCGTAGTGATAGGTCTTCCCTCTCACATAGTTGATTTCAATGCATTGGTGTCCGCATGGTTGTCCCTCCAACTGGCTTTCAGCCAGCCGACAGCCAGCCCAGCCAGCCGACAGCCAGCCCCGCCATGCGTCAGCCTGGAGCGGCTGTGCCGCCTCCATCTATCCAACCTCCTTGCTCATAAATAGCGGCCCAAGAAAATCTGCTCCCCCAATAAATTTGTTTATGCTGAAATCACTCGGTATTACAACAATGTGGAGGTAAACCGGGTAGTGTCTAGCTACACCCCCTACAAACAATCACTCGGTATTACAACAATGAGGAGGTAAACCGGGTAGCGTCTAGATACACCCCCTACAAACAATCACTCGGTATTACAACAATGAGGAGGTAAACCGGTAGCGTCTAGATACACCCCTTACAAACAATCACTCGGTATTACAACAATGAGGAGGTAAACCGGTAGCGTCTAGATACACCCCTTACAAACAATCACTCGGTATTACAACAATGAGGAGGTAAACCGGTAGCGTCTAGATACACCCCTTACAAACAATCACTCGGCATTAAAACAATGAGGAGGTAAACCGGTAGCGTCTAGATACACCCCTTACAAACAATCACTCGGCATTACAACAATGAGGAGGTAAACCGATTGCGTCTAGATACACCCCCTACAAACGAACCGAGCGTTTCTGCAGCCGTCGGGGCAAACGTTTACAAAGCTACTAAAGTTTTTTCTAGTAACATGGATCAAATAACAAAACCCATGCACCACAGCACACCTAATTACCTTCCCATGACCTGACTCGCCGGAATTAATAGTAATTTTCGGGTAACAAGTGAAAACTTACCCAGATGTGACATTACCTGCGATATGCAAGAAATGCCTCGAGAACAGCCACGTCATCAAACACTGCAATCGTACACATCTCAACACCGTTGAAGGTGCGCCGGTGAGCACGAAAAAAAAGGAATGCAAAGCCTTTCAATTGAAATGCTGTCATTGCTCATGTCTGTACGAGGCATCGACCGCTACTTCTCAAAACACGTTGATCAAGAACAGCAAAAATCCCACCCCTCTTAATTATGTAATACAGTTAAATCTACAAAAAAGTACGGCCCCTTAGCCGATGCTTGCTAACCGGACCCCTCCCCTCCTCTTGCCAGCAGCACTGTCGCGCCCAGCCTAGCGACCGCTCTCGTAGTAGGGGTGAGTGGCCTCGGCAGTGAGACTAGCGTTGCCCAGGTTGACCATTTCACGGTCAACCTGGGCAACGTGGAATGGTCACTTGACCATTCCACGAATCCACCACTACACAAGTGAAAAAACTAAATTCGTCGATATCTCTGATGACGACCTTGAGGTGCTCGGGACTTATCTACCACAAAGCTAAAAGATTAGTAATAGTCCACAAACGGCAGCTAGTCGAGCACAGGACGTAGACCGACGTATCTATTGAACACCCATGCAATTTAGCTGACCTAAATAACTAAGCGGCTACTACTCGGCCAATCCCACAGTTTAAAAAGACCTTATCCACCAGAGCTTACCTCTCTACTCTCTTCTCCTGAGAACAGAACTCCAAGCAATCGCTGTAATGATATGCATTACCAGACCTAACACAGTGGCTTCTATCTACTTGTCACAAAGTCCCTGACTATCGGAAGCATTGAAGACCGAACTGTTCAACAATTATCCGACATGTGGGGATGCGAGAGAAAATACCCCGTGAAAATGGCCAACACCATAGATTCTCTCAACTTGTGTCTTCTCACTGACAGACAGCCCACTCGAATCACCCTCGAAAGTAAAACTGCCATCGACCGATCTATAAGCTTGCCCAAAAGGCGCACCTTCACACGTTTGGAGAGTCCTGTCTTCATTACATGACTGACCATAACCCAGTGATCGTATCACTCCTCCCCAATAAATCTAACAACCCCGCCGCTCGGAACTTCGATTCTGTTAAGTATTGAACATTTATTTAGGTTTACTGACATATTGACAAGTTACAGGAATATCAGGATACACGTGACATGTACCAATCATCGTCAGCCTGAGCCTGTTTGTAGGAATATTCAATGCATTTCGCGTGGGACGATATGGATGATATTCTAGACGACATCTCTGAACATGACCACGTCATCCACCTATGCGAGAAATTTCAAAGTGCAGCTATCGCATGCATCTTCAAATGTTCTCTTCAATCTTTTGTTCTACAAATCCATGGTGGTGTTCGTAGGTCCGTAGATGGGCGCGACAGGCTGTGCGTGGTTTTCCGTCGGGTACGGTCCCGTGGAAATAGAATAGCATAAAAAAGTGAATCCACTGAATTCTGCAAACTTATTTTGGAGAAGAAACAAAGAAGCTGGACCAAATTATCAGTCAACTTATCAACCGGAACACTCTCCTAAACCAAGCATGGGTAAAAATCAGTCATATCTAGGGACGCCCTCAGCGACCTATCAACATTTTTTCAAACGCAGGTAGCATTTATTCTTCGAATGCGGAAATTGCGGACAAACTTGCACAGACTTCCAGCCAGATATCCCAATAAACAAATTGCACAGCTGGTTTCCAGCTGGAAAAAAATGCGATTCAACTCCAAACAAATTTTTATCGAAGAACTACAGTAGGCTACAGACCACACTCGTGAAATCTCACCCTGACCGGGTGCACATCAATATGCATAATTCCAACTTATTGTTCCCTGATCTGTGTCGGGAATTGGTAATCTTCCTAATACCCAAACATGGGAAGTACCATAGTGTCCATCAATCTACTGTCCTATTGCCCTTACCAGTGTCCTCTGTTAAATGGACAGACTGCTTGCAGCGTTCGGTAACATTAAGTGCGGCGGCCGTAAGTGCCACTCCCACGATAAATCACCTCTTACTACTAGAATCAGACATTTGACAGCCTTTCGTACGAGGGAACAGAGTTCTCAATTTTTGTTTGACATGGTAGAAGCATACGATACTACCTGGAAATACGGCATCATGCAAGCTTTCCAATACAAAGGCCTGAGAGGCTTTCTATAATATTTTATCCACCTATTTTGGGTATAATCGTACCTTTAAGGTTAAGGTCGGTGACACTCTGTCGCCATCTTATCCGCATTAAATTAGCGTCCATCGGGGATTGTCTTTAGTGTCGCTCTTTTTGTCCTAAAAATCAAATTTCTAGCCGACTTCCTCCGCCGTGATGGAAATCTGCTCTCATCACTATGCGTGGATGACTTATAAATAAGCCCCAGACACCCTTGCCTTTCAACAATTCAACATGAACTCCAAAAGTATCTAAACCAAGTCGGGAACTTGGCTTCCTTAGACGGATTCCGAGTTATGCCCTCTAACACTAGAAGCGTCCTTCTTATTCTCTTCCCGGCCTACATTTGAAACCATCCCTAACGCTGCACTACGCGAAGACTCCACATCACGTTTCTGGGTCTTGTGTCGATCCCTAGGCTCGCGTGGTGGCCTCACATTGCAGATCCGCTACAAAGTATGTTGGAAATTATCCTCTCGGTAATATCATTGAATTTTGTATAAACCATCGATATGCTCACGCCTTGACTATGAAGCTGTTGTTTACAATTCAGCCATAACAAAATGACTTTCGATCATCGCAAACAACGCTATGCGCATCACAGCCGAGGCGTTCCGTTCCGCTTCTCGTGCAAGTCAGCAAGCTTCTGCCTCCTCTTGCGGCGAGACAAACTCTCATTACAAAAGTATTTCAAGACCAGGAGCCTAATCAACAACCCAGCCCTCGACCACATCACTAATATTTTTGATGAACGCCTCTTTTGCGGCTAAGATAAAATATATGCCCGCTATTCTCCCCACGTGTGGACAACTTACTAACCTTGCTCTACATTACTCGCAAGACTATCAAGCCTGCATTTTTATACTGAATAGTTCGAAGTAGCACATCTACTTGGATGATCAACACGCCACCGGTTTACTTAGATTTGTAAATGTGCCCGAAAGGAACTACTCCAACCACACGTATCACCGAAAATTTTTGAGACTGGTTTGCGCAGTAATATCCGGATTGCTGCCATATAATATAGCTTTACACTGACAGTTCCAAAACCGCCGTCGTAGTTGGAGCTACTGCTGTGTGCGTGACAACCTCCCATTCAGTAATCCTCCCACGAGAAACCTATGTTTTCTCTGCAGAGCTCCACGCCCTCGAATCGCCATCTCATTAAAAAAACACCTCCCTTAATACATCATATTCTCAAACAGTGAGTGCCCTCACGTAGCTCGAAACTTTTCGTCATGTCTATCCTGCTCAACATAAAATGCAATACGATTTCTTTACAATGTCCGAGATAGACTAAGCGGTCAAATTCTGCTGGATTCCGGGTTATGTGGGAATAACGGGAAATGTGCTCGCAGATTCCGTTGCTAAACTGGCGTCCGCCCACAAAGAACAATATGTCACCATACACTACCGAGATTGGTTCCCTATCATAAGCTCCCGTATAGAGACAAACATGTGGCAACAACCGGGCAGAAAATGCTGTCAAATAAACCTTTGATTGTTGAATGGGAAACCAGGTTTTCCAACAGGAAAGACCAAATAAGTATCAACCACTTGTGCACTGAACACACATGAGTATCTCACAACCATCTAATGATCGCACCCCATGTTCTCTGTGTCACTACATGGGAATCAGCATGAAACACTTAGTGAGGGAGTGTGACGCACTCGTGGCGGCTCGACGAGCTTTCTTAAATCTCCTCTGCAACCTAGAAAGCTTACTCACTGATCTCACCCATTAGAAAAGTTTATCGTTTGCGGCAAACATACCGGCCTGGGCGAGCTGTGAAAAATAAAGTACTGGGGCATGGGGGTGTAGTTTCTCCACCCTACAATGTACTGTGGTATAGTAATTTGAGAGCACAGAAACGATCTGTTAGCATCGCTAAGCATAAAGCATCTTCATTAAAGTACTATTCTTGTATGCACCAGTGTGCATATGTACCACTGTTGAATTTTTTAAAATTTCTTATTTCGACACGGTTATTGTTTCCGCGAACCTGTCGGAATCTATGATCTTTGTGCCCTACTGTTGAGCTAACGAAGACTCGCGTCTGGGCTTTGTTGGAGTTCACCCTCTTAATCTAATCTAATTTTTATCTTTCTAAAACACATAAATTTCCTACTATTTTTCGCCCTCGCCTCCCACGTCTCAGTCGCGTAGAGCATACCCAATGATATACATCTCATTGTACTCTTCAGTGCGCCCAACACGTTACACCCATCCTTCAATCTATGTTTCATCTTTGTTTCCACTAGTTCAGGTTTCTCGTCATGAGTCCAGATGAGGAAAACACCGAACATCCTCCAATTATTCTACATTTAGGCGGACATCGCTATTCCCCGAACTCTTCATTACTAATTTTTACCCCCATTAACTCGCGGTTCTTCTACCCACACACTCAACCAATCTCCGTCACTAGCATACATACAAAACGTCTTCAAATTTGCCACCAGCCACGATCATCCGCAAACAGCAACTGACTAACTGCCAACTCTACCTAGTTTCTCTTTACAACTCTAAACTTCGACCGATTACACTCGCGTTCACCTCCCTGCTTACTCAGTCCGTGAAGATATTGATCAGCCAGATAGACATACCGCAACCTTGTCTCAGGAACGATTGCACTGGAAACCAAGCTCTCGCTTCGCTTTCTACTCTTGACACATGCTCTGCTGCCAATAGACAAACTCTGGATTGCTTTCAACAAGTTTCCGCCCACTATCCAAACACCACTTCCTCCTCAACGCCTCTCTATCGACCCTATCGTAGGCCTTTTCCAAATCCACGAAGGCCCAGACCACATTCCTTTCTCTTTGCAAGATTTTTCGCAGATTTTTTTCACTGCAAAAAAAATCTGGTCTGCTCACCCTCTACTACTCTTAAAGCCCCACTGTTCCTTACAAATCGCACCATCCGTCCTGTCTCTAATCTCCACTTGATTAACACTTCCCTGCCGTTTACCGACCACACACATGAAACTGATAACTCTTTAGTTGCTGTATTCAATTTTTTTCTTTGCCTTTATACATCGGAACAATGCAAGCACTGCACTACTCCATCGGCACCACTCGCGACACATAACACAGATTCAGTAGCCTCACTAGCCACTCAACAATCGTTACTCCATTCTTTTTCTGGCACTCAGTCGCAACGTCATCCAAACCAAGGGTTTCCCTGTTTCATCACCTCTACCGGCTCATGCACCTCTTCCCTCGTATTGTCTGCGACAAGTTCTTTTTCCCAAACCGGTATCCGTGCACCACCACGCACAGCAACAATGTCACACTTTCTGACATCCTCGACATTCGGCAGTTCATCAAAATATTTGGCCCGCCTTTTCCGTACATCACCACTTTCCAACACCAACTGGCTGTTTGCATCTTTTACCCCCTCCGCCTGTGTGGACTCCCTCATTCTCACCCTCTTTCCAGAACGTCCTTTTTTTTAATTGGCTACTAATTCGACTCGCGTTAACACTCCTTGAACGTCTCAATACTTTACTTTAACCCACGTCAACTCGAAACTTCCTCCCCACATATAGCCCAGCAAACTCCGACACAGCCTACACAACTTCTCCTTCGAATCTGCCACCAGCGCCGTATCATCCAAAAACAGTTAACTGACTCAACTGCCAACTTCACCTCTTCCACAATCCATTACACTTGCGTTTATCTCCTTGACCACTCTATACGTGTAGAACTTCAATAGATAGGGAGACATGACGCTGCGTTGTCTCGGTTACACATGCGCTGCGATATATTACCTCGCTCCCCACTCTGACCCATGCTCTGCTGTCAACATAGAAACTTTGGACTCTGCTTTCAATAGATTTCCGCCAACTTTCTTACAAACTCAACAAACTCCACAGCGTTTCCCTGTTGACTTGGTCGTATTCCATTTCCTGATCTATGAACGCCCAGAACACCTCATTTCTCTTCGTCCGATATTTATCACAGACTTGTCGCACTGCAAAAATCTGATCGGCACACCCTTTACCACTCCTGAAGCCACACTGTTCCTCGCCAACGGAACCATGCGTACAGTCTCTGATCCTTTGATCGGCACTCTCTTGTACAACTTTCCGACATCACATTCATTTTTTTTTCCTTTGCCCTTATACAATGTAGCAAGGCCAGCACTGCACCGTTCCATCGGCACCACGCCTGACACAAGACACAGATTCAGAAGCCTTACCAGCAATCGTTGCTCCACCCCTTTTCAGGTACTTAATTGCCACGCCATCTAATGGCAGGTCTATCCTTTTTTCATCACCTCTACCGTCCCTTGTTCCTCTCTCTCAGTAATGTTTGCAAAAAGTCTCCTAAAACTGGCATCCGTGCAATGTCACCCAGAACAAACATGTCACCCTTTCTGAGATCCTTGACATTGAACAACTCATCAAAATACTCGGCCCATCTTTTCCGTACATCACCACTTTTCGATAGCAACTGGCCGTTTTCATTTTGCACCATTTCCTACTCCTCGGTTTCCCCATTTCTCTCCCTAATCACTTCTTTCCTCGACATTTTTTTGTTCTCAAAATTTTAGTACTATCTATCTCCGTAGCCCCGTAGCCGGGAGTAGAATCGTGCTACCGCAACCCCCAGCGTGTCGTAGAAGGCGACAAAACGGGGCGGAGCGATGGGGCTAGGAATCCTGTTTTCTGTGAAAACCTTCTCAAAGACGACAAGACGAGCGGGGGGAGCCTCTCCAAACCCTATTGTTAGGGTCGCTGAATGTGCGTGGCTGTAGTACGAGTGATGTAAAGAGGAGGGAGATTGGTGAGATGTTTGTGAGGAGGAAGTTGGATGTGTTGGCGCTGAGTGAGACGAAGTTGTAAGGTAAGGGCGAATGTGAGTTTGGTGTTGTAAGTGGAAGAAAGTCTGGTGTGGAGGAAGGTAGGACACGAGAAGGTGTGGTCTTGATATTGAGTGATCGGTTGGCTAGTAGT
>SDVV010011008.1:0-16018 GCA_016164225.1 Gammarus roeselii
GAATAAATACATCGGTTGTTGAATTTAAGATGCTGCTCAATTTTTAGTATTATTAGTTTTAATTTTTCTGATTTCCGAAAGTGAGCTTTTTCTACAACAGGTGCGCATCTGCGAATAACTCGTGCAAGCCAAGATGTGAAATAAGGGATGATCATTTTTATTAGTTATATTGGCCAACGTTTCAAGCCTTCAACTGGGCTCATAATCATGGATCTGTTGAAATGAGAAGAAAATACAGTAATAATAAATTTTACAAAAAATATACAAAATATACATGCGAAAAAATATCGAGAAATATGGTAAGCTAGCAACAGAATCTGGACGACGTTGCGGTACAGAAGAAACAACCAGCGCGTCACCTCGCAGGGCGGGCATTGCGAGCCGAGATTTATAATTTAGTGTGGTCGGTAGATGAGTGCTACAAAGATCACTCACCGACATGAGGTGATACATCATTAGTAGGAAATATAATTTATTATTGAATTAACAACAGAGGAGTCAGAACAATGAAGCGGGGACTATATTACTAACACATACTTTATTTAGAAGAGCGGAGAATAGACTATCCAAAATAGATTCAGATTCACGTAGCCCTCATCTTGTTGGTTCAAGAAAGGTTTGTGGTGTTTAATGACAAGGGATTCAGCAATTGTCGGATTTCGAGCGTTCGAGCTAAAATTATTTCCGCACACGCGCACGATCGCCAATTCACTTCACTTCACTGTCATGGCCGGACACTGTCATAACCGCTAAAAATCGTTCAGCACACGTGCTTTCGACCTAAACGATGTTTCAGCCCACACGCTTTTTCAGCCACTTCAAAATCTGCCACTGTCATTGCACCTAAACAGGCGTACCAACCTACTGATTATCACTTTAATGAAACTTCAATAAAAATCGCCAAAATGCGGCATTACGTACCCTAAAAAAATACGCATGTTTGCCCCACGGGTTAGAAATATGTACCTTTGCCCCGCGGGTTAGAAACACGTACCCTAGGTTAGGTTAGGTTGGGTAGGAAAAGTTTCATTAAAGTGAAAGCCAGTAAAATGGTACGACTGGTCGCTGATTCTGACGTGGCTGAAACAGAGTTTAGCCAGAATTTCAGTGGCAGGTATGACAGTGGCTGGTGTGACTGAGAAACGCTATTAATGTTCGCTGTTAAAAAATGGTACCGTAGGTAGGTAGTTGGAACAACTTGTGGCTGATAAGGCAGTTGCCGGAGATGAAAGGGGCTGATCTGACGTTAGCTATAAAAGAATTTAGCGCCAGGGATAGCGATCCCCCTCACTCGCATGTCAATTCTCGAGGTAACAAGAGTATACAGTGAAGGATGGTAGTGGGATTCGAACCACCGACTTTGTGGTTATCACGCAACGACCGTGCCCACCAGGTCATCAGGGCATACAATGCGAGCGGACACTGCAGTAGACTGCCTTGCACCACTGGGTCGCTATCCTTGGCGCTAAATTCTTTTATAGCTAACGTCGGATCAGCCCCTTTCATTTCCGCCAACTGCCTTATCAGCCACAAGTTATTCCGACTACCTACCTACGGTACCATTTTTTAACAGCGAACGTTCATAGCGTTCCCCAGTCACCCCAGCCACTGTCATATCAGCCAGTGACATTCTGCCTAAACTCTGTTTCAGCCCACGTCAGAATCAGCCACGAGGCGTACCATTTTACTGGTTATCACTTGAATGAAACTCTTCCAACCCAACCTAACCTAACCTAGGGTACGTGTTTCTAACCCGCGGAGCAAAGGTACGTATTTCTAACCTGCAGGGTAAATATACGTGTTTTTCTAAGGTACGTAATGCCGTTTTTAGTGTCAGATTTTGAAGTGGCGGAAGGTGCGTGTGGGGTGACTGAGGAGTGACAGATTTTGAAGTGGCGGAAGGTGCTTGTGGGCTGAAACATCGTTTAGGTCAATAGCTCGGGTAATGAGAGATTTTTAGCGGTTATGACAGTGTCCGGCCATGACAGTGAGGTGGAGTGGAGTTGCGATAGTGCGCGTGTGCGGAAATAATTTTAGCGCGAACGCTGGGCGCCCGCACCACTCACACCGCCCCAGCAATGACTAAGTATATTCAAGATAACGGTGTTATGTGATAATGTGAGACCCTCTACGACGACTCCAAATCGATCACATGAATATCAAATAATTTGAAGCTCAGTAACATGAATGGGCAGCTCTACGGCTACCTCAAATCGAGGACCAGCACTCGCATGTTAATTCTCGATGGAACAAATATATAAAGTGAAGGATGGTTGTGGGATTCGAATCACCGTCTTGGTGATTTCTACGTAACGACCGTTTTGACTAGTCAGAATCCCCTGGAATTGGGGTGTCCGACGGTCAGGCGCGCCTCACACTCCTCTCATTTACTCACACTCAAACAACTAGGCTATTTTGCGCTAAAGGATTCGGTCGGAAGATCCCGAAACACACACTCTGGGTCATTAGTACGGTCCGAGGTTAGTGTCAGCAATAGGACCGGGCAGTGACACTGGTTTACCCCTGCTCTGTCACAGTGGCCGGCCTCTCCCCCCATTCACGACCAGCCCACTTCTCAACGAAATGACAAGGGCAGGAAAACACATCAGAGCACGTCAAAAAATAATCCATTCACAACCTTTCACCACTCACGCCTATCCATTGCACGCTCTCTCGCTACCTCCAGACTCACGTATCTCCTCCTTCCTAGCGCCTGCTTCTCGCCATCTATCCACTCTAACTCCGGTCTACATCCAGGCCTGTACGTCCAGTCATCGCCTTCATCAAGCTTTTCACCATTCTCCCATCCTCTATCCTCACCATGTCCTCTAACCATCTCAGAACTCGCGAATGTGCTTTGTCCTCTAGCTTCGACACTATCCCCGTTCTTATTCGAACGACGTTGTTATTGATCCCGTCTCTTAGCGTCATTCCAGCCATGCACCTCAATGATTTCGATCGTTGCCTCAGACCTAGCAAACTGCTGGCCTGACCAATCTATCTCATTTCTGCAATCCTACAAGAATATTTTCTCTAAGCCTTGGGGATACACATACGGATGCAGGCTCTGAAAATTCGTTTCCTGCCTCAAACTGTATAATCATAACTGCATATGTACACACAAATCCTTTCAATACCTCCCTTACATGTTTTGCGATCTGTTACCACTGGTCGGGTACTGGAAATTAGAAATATAGCACCATTACCCCTCTAAGATTTTAAAAGGGGGCTGCCGCTCTCATCCCACTGCATTCCTGTCTCATGTTCAATGAAACAAATTAGGAGACACTTATAAACAATATAAGCCTTTATGGTAACGTTATATAAGGGATCCTAGGCTATTGAATTGATGAACACGATCCAAAAACATCTAACGAAAGAACATATCATAAATTAGAATCATATATGAAATCCATCTCCAAAGGAATTGTTGCTAATTTATCCAGCAATATAGACCTATAGATTCTTCCCTGACATGTGAACGGCATTCTTTCTGGACAGTTACATCCCCCAAATACAGTTGGTGGCAGAGTGAGTAGCGTGTCAGCCTCTCCATACTCTAGACTTTCATGTAATGCTGAAAACTGTAGGTTTGAGCCTAACTTGCCCCGAAGGAAACATTTTGGCCGGTATCCTAAATTGTCAAAGGCCTGCCCATAAACACTGTGAGGGAGAGAAAGGCTATCAGGTGGCAGCTTCTCCGTAACCCGTTATATAAGCTAAAGATTTCCAAATCTCATAAACTTACAAACTTCAGGCACACGAATGCGCATGCAAGGGCAATAATAAAACAAATTCTTGCAGTCATTGATGCCTGAAATTTGAACATTTTGTCGACTTGCAGCATCCCAAAAATCTCTCAGATATTAGATCATAAATATACGACGAGGGCAGATAATCACAGCATGAATATATAAAAACATCAAAGCAAGATAATCACTGTGTACTCATAACATTGCAAAGGTATATCAAAGGTCAAAATTACAGTCTATATCGTTAACTGATTCTTTATAGGTACTAACATTTATAATATCATTTTGAATCAGGGGTTTAGGTCATAGCTATTTATATATTTCAGAACAAGTATATTAATATTGTGTTCGGTCTCATTGCCTTTCATTTAAATGCATGCGGTCACCCCCCCACATAATCTATTTACGCCCCTGAATAGTGATCGAGTTCATCTGCATAATAAGAGCTCTCAAAGTTGAACGGGCGGGAGAAAAATTGTATGATCAATTGCAGGTTTGCAGGACTCATCAATAGTCAAGTGGGCAATAGCAGCTGGATAATTTAGTAGTTTTTCGTTAAGTATTTCGATCATATGACGGCAGTTAACTAAAATGTGATCTCTCCTTAGGGAGGTAGTCCCCAACGTGGGCATTTTTTAATCCAATAGCTCCTACAAATATAATAACCATAGCCTTCTTCTCGAGCTGCTGTAATGTTCTTTATATAAGGAAAATATTTCAAATTAAGGTGATATCCCGAGACTAACCTACCCCGACACAAGCATGTTCATTCTACCGTGGGAAGGCAGCAAAGAATTTTCGTTTACGCGGCTAAAATTCATAGGTTTTTATAAAGATTTAGCGGGCTTGGATCTTAAAGGGCCGAGCTCTGTCATTCATCGATGATATCACGCAGTTGATAATAGTGCAAGTTGTGCGGTTTGTTTCTGGTCATGTGGAATTGCTCACGGTCCACTGAACAGTGGTGTCTACACATGATCATTGCGTTTGATATTAGAATAAGTCAACTTAAATATATTTCTTTGATGTATTTTTTTTTCACATCCGGCTTACCAGGACCATGACATCAGATACACTTTTCATGAAATTTTTATATGAACTTATAAAATTAAACATACTATCGTGTTTGAATGGTATTAATGAGTTGGAATTTTAACATGGGAAAATCATCTACATGCTGTCCGTAGCCAGGAATCGGACCCACGACTGCCAGTGGAAGAGACATGTACGCACTGCACCTGGCCATCCAACGCAATAAAAGTTGTGACTGAATGCAACATCGCTAGCAATTTATGCGCGTTTAATGCGGTGATAACAGCGGTGAGCGTACGGCTTCGCCCAGCTTAGAGCACTTCGCACTAGCCTCGCAAATCTACAGGACTAAATAAGTTTGATCAATGATTATTAACACCTTTAAGATTCATCGTCTTGCTATTCTTTAGTCTGTCACATGAAACTCTATTAGCAGATGCACTATTAAGATGCACAATATAGCGGGCGGCCAGTTTTTACTTCATGTAGCAGAATATAATTCACAGTATATGTTGTGGATACGCTCATAAATTATTACTAAGAAGCCCATGGATATGGAGTTGGTGAATAAAATCGTTCTAAAAAATTGTAAAAGTTGACGTACGAAACTTGTTAGGTTTGTGAATGTGGCATTAGAATTAGACAAGTTGAGGGATATTGAAAGAAAAAATACAATATAATATAATAATTTCGTATCTTATATCACTATTCGTGAAATCGAAATTCGCCGAGGAGGCGATGAAAGAACTGTGATAAATTTTCAAACCGAAACACGTTAACCTCAACGACTGAGCGCGGCGTTAAATGACGCACATGCGACGGACCACGCGAATTAAAATCTTTCATTAGAAAAACAAACAATACTTTCAAGGAGTAATTCAACCTGACACGTATTTTTGTTTCGCTGTTATATCTGACTGAAGTTACTGAATAAATAGTGCATATCGATTGCTTATTTATCACTATGGGATTTTGGTAATATCCCGTTCAAGATGATTTCAGCTCCAAACAGGCTCTTGATGTGAGCTGTGCTCTAAATGCTCTTCATGCTAGCTTTGCCTTAAAGGCTATACATGTTAGCTGTGTTTACATGTGTAAACTACAATTTTACGTTTATTTTTTTTATAATTTCATTCCCGTACGCTGCTCAATGTTTAACAGCTTATGGCTGGTAATTCAAGACTGTATTTTGTGTATAAGTCGATTTTATTTCACCCATTACTCGATCGGGTAGCGTGCCCTTCCATGAGCATTCTTTTTTGTGCGTGGCATCGTAAGGGCAGCTTTTAAGCGAAAGAGCCCAATACCACGGTAAGCGAGAAGGCTCGCAATGGATAGGCGAGCGTGTAGGAACAATTGATTGATTAGGGGCTCATTCCCACCGCAGCCATGACGCGAGTCATTGCTGGCTGCCCAGTAGGGCACAAAGATCATCGGTTCTGGTAGGTTCACACTCCTCTGTGTACGTAAACAATGACTTCATCAAAATCGACATCTAGAGACTACAGCTGTTGCACTTACGCACGCTGGGACATACGCGAATAAGTTTTATACGTACTACACAATCGGTTGACTTCTTTTAATGGTTTGTAGTACACACGCATTCCAGCGCGCACAGGTAGTATATTCGACCAGAATACAAGGTTTACAGCCACACGGATCAGGTCAATTTCAATTCTCTAACATAATACAAGGCTTACAGCTCCACGGATCAGGTAACTGAATTGTCAATTTTCAAATTGCTTTGTTAAAGTCGGTGTTTTTACCGGGAGCGAGTAACTTTTCCCGGTAGGCGAGGTCGATGAGAAAGATCTGCAGACTGCACGCGGGGTTTAATCAGACACGTTGAGCCGTTTCGCGTGCGTTGCACTCCATCAGTCAGTGTTTCACGCTGATTGCCAATTCGTCACTGCAGGAACATGGGGGCTCGGCCAGTCGCATGTCTACCTCCATTAGGTGATTATGAGCAATTCATGTGTGTCCCGTGAATATGCGGCATATTAATATTTGGTCGCTTCTGTTGGAGAACTTGGTTTCCCACTCTCCTACCGATGGTTTAACTGGAAGATTTTTTGTCTGCTTTACTGCCACCTGTTGTTCCTTCGGAATGTTGTATGGGAATCAATGATAGAATACCAATCTCTGTAATGTATGATGTTAATTTGTACTTGATGGGTAGACACCAGTTTAGCAAGGGAATCTGTGAGCTCATTTCCCCATATTGCCACGTCAGTAGTAGAAAGTACTCCAAGACGCAGATTAGTGAAGGATTATAGATAAGGATAAATAGGGGTGGGCGGGGTAGGGCGCGGTGAATGCAACCTAGACACACCGAGCGTACGGGGGGTTCGCGCAAAAACGGGTGGGGGGGGGCGGAGGGTACCGGAACTGGTTTGGTGCCCCGAGTCACCTAACGGATAGCTTATACATGTTAACGGGTTGTATATTTACATAAGGGTAATAGCATTTCATTGCTTGGGGGGATATTGCAACTTCGTTGCTTTCATATCGCATGTTCAATGCTGTCTCCTCTGAATGTTTTTTGGGGTATTGATAAACTTACATTTATAGAACTTTTTATTGATAATAATTTATATGTATTATTTTATATTAAAAGCCTCACTTTCCGGACACCTTCATGATGAATTTTTAACCTCGATATCATTTTCAACGTTACTCGCTGTTGATCAATTTTACATCTGGCATAGATTCAATTCGCTTATTGTTATTTTTATCCGATTGTTTCAATCAGTACCCTGCGCTAAGCTTTACTTACTTCTACAGTATCTCCTCCATTCGTTTTTTCTATGCTGTGAGATATCAGCTAAAGGAAAATAGGTACAATATTTTCAGGATGACTGAATCATTCCTAGAGAAAAATCACTTAAGACTATATTTGACTCATTCGATGCCTGATTGATGGGTTCGTAGCGGTGGGGGCTTGGGATATTTTTGTATGTTTTGTTCATTTATCACTATATATTCTTTTATAGGATTAGTGTGGCAAGGTATGTCTTATAACTCAATTTGCAGCCTTAGTGTGCAAACGGCCCTGTTTGTACCAGCCTGAAGGTAGGATTGCAGTCAAGGTTTTGTGTTTCCCATCTATTTATTTCATATATATATATTATCCATAGGCATAGTATGGTTTATTTGTCTGATTATTGGCGAGTTTAGGTATGTATTGTGGGACGATGCAGCACCTACGGTCGAAAATCTATCTACCCCATATTGCATTATCCAGTTTTGAAACAGTTATATCAGTGTTCCCTTGATGCGTTTTTCCAATAGCGAAAGTACTTGAACGATATGGATTTACTGTAAGTTAAAATATTATTTTATGTATACTTAGTAATGATCGATTGATTAAAGTTGAATTTGTATTGTATCGGAATTCCGATCAGTTAACTCATACAGTTTTAGGCATTTCAGGGTATTTTAGGCTTGAAGCATCCATGTAGCAAGCTATTTCAGGCATAATTGCTAGGTTGTTGCATTATTGTGGTATTTTTTATATGTATATATGAAATTCTGTTACGATTAAGCCGTGGTTACTTTAGTTAAAGAGATGTTAATTCAACCCTGTTTTGGACTGAAGTTGAGGCTAATTTCATTAGATTTTGTATGTACCATACCGTGTTACTTTAGGTTTCAGTTGTGTCGCTCATATGTATTGGTATCTTATACACATTTCTTGTTTGTTTGGTTACATGCTAACTCATTCTCCTTCATCACGGGTTTAGAGTATGTTTTGGATATGCTAGAGAATGGATCTTCTTGCTTTGTTGTAACTCGTGAGTTTTAGTATAGGTCTTTCAGTTTGTATGTTCTCTGTTGAATTCCCATATTCAATGCAATCTAATGGTTATTTATACAATATCAGAATATATTACGTTTGTATCTACATTATAACACATTATTTCAAGTCTTATTTAGTGACATATTGTTCATTTTTAGTATTTTATATATCTTCTTTCATCTTGATACAATATCTGACGTAGTTATTATAGATATAGAACAGACGATTTGTTACAAACTTGGTCTTGCTGTTAGGGTATTGTATATTTATTGTACGGCCATTCTTCAATATTTAGGAGAAGTTAGAGAGGTCCCTAGTCAAAAGCTCATTCTGCTTATGCTTGTTTGTATAAGTGAACCGATTTACTAGGATGGATTCCCATTGTATTACAATTTTTTTTTGTCGATTACAGCAGAGAAGAGAACCTTATTTAACTATTTTACATAAGTTCCTGATGTTATGTTTTTTTTCCACAAAAATCAAAGGATTGTATGTTCAAGAGGTGTATATGTCTGTACTGCATCTTTGTGGAAATTTTGTCATTGATCCCTAGCAAATGTGTAGTTTAACATTTAGCTGATAATTTACTGGATGGAGGGGTCCTAGTGTAGAGATGATTTACACTCTTTGATTGTCATTTTGGAGTTCATCCATGTTCAACGGGATGTATCTTTGTTCGAGGCTGTTCGAAGACGATGGGTTAACAGATGCGAGGTACGTCTGTGGCATCATATCATGACTGTATGTTACCTCTAAATTTGTTATATATCAGTGGTAGATTGCTGAGAAGTGACCAAGTAAAGCATTATTGAGTTCATTTTTATGACACAGTAGGCTTGGATTTGTACTCCCAGAGGCATAGCATCAGTTAGGTCTATGAATTTATTATAGATTTGTATGGTATGATAGTATAAAATAAAAAAAAATCACATTAACTCAGCGTAAAATGTCAGTTATTTGCAGTATGGCTGTTATGTTAGTATACGATCTTAGTCATGAACCAGATCACGTCGGATATTGGAGTAGGGTTCATCATCTGGGTGCGGTAGGATACACCGTATATAATAGTTAATCGTTGTTGCTTAGGGTACAGTAGAAAATCTTATTTAGCTATTTCTTTTAGATGTTGGTGTACATTTTGATTTGATATCATAGGAATATATCTGTATACGATATAAATTTGCCTATTTTCATGGGATGTTGGGTATAAAATACGCTTAATTGGATGTAATGCTTCAAAAATTTGGTGTGTGTCCCCTCTCGACATTGGATTTGGGTCCGGTTCCATATTACCTCAGAGAACTATTCTACCGGATTTGTGTTGAGTGTTAGCGTTGAAATTCTTCAATAATTGAATGTACATCTCAATTATGTTATCCAATCGCAGGTCTTTGATAGATGCTTATTCCCGCAAGTCATACTTTTATAAATCTTTGTATTTCGTTTGCAGTTTAGACACTTAGAAGTTTTTGATTAATTCAGGCTTTTGTTATGAGACTGCGTTCCCATTCAGAATATTTGATTTTTTCGACCATTCACCAGATCCACTTTAACATTTTTCACTGAAGGTCTGTAATGATGGCCCTAATCCTAACTCATTCTAACCTAAAATTACCAAGGATTGTATATTTTCCCCCGTTTCATACTTATGTTGGGTATTTTTTTTCTTCATTGATTCAACCTTCATCCTTATCAAATCTATCCACTTGACCCTGTAGTTTTACCAATCTTTATCAGATTGTGTGCCTACATTTATATTTATATTTTTTCACTTGGCTTGTTACAAGTCCAGTAATATCGACCAGTCTCGAGTAATGTTAGGTCATCGTTCGTTTCTGAACTTTCGAGTTCGAAACGTTTATGTAAGCTTACCCCATACGTCAGTGAGTGTCACGAATGTTCAAGCGTCAGCATGATTTATGTACGGTTCTACTGTTGGGATATGATTTTTTTTGCAGTGTTGGATGTGCTGCTCCTACCATTTTCGTCTATTATATCAAATATTGAATAAATCCACTCTAACAATTTTTCATACAAATCTGCATTTTAAGGTCCGCAATCCACAAGATCTAGGATATAAACCACGTCTAAGGTACATAATTAGCGAAATATATATCAATGTACGATAACATGGATCAAATATCGATGAATGCAAAAAGAGTTACCAGTAGATAGAAGGACTACAAGAATGGCACTCGAAAAGGACTACACGAATGGCACTCGAAAAGGACTACAAGAATGGCACTGGAAAAGAACTACAAGAATGGCACTGGAAAAGGACTACAAGAATGGCACTGGAAAAGGGATACAAGAATGGCAATGGAAAATAGGTGACTCTATGTATGTAATTTGTGAAGGATTTAGGATGTATGCTGTTAGTGAAGGAAATTAGATAGATAATAATTAGGATGTATGTTATTTGTGGAGGTTTTAGATAGACGATAATTAGATTGGTGATAATTAGTGAGTACTTATATTATTTTGTGATGGATTTAGATAGACGATAATGTGGGTATACGAATATGCTTTTAGTGAATGTATTGGTTAGGATGTATGTTATTTGTTAGTGACTTACTCGCTGTATTTCTCGGACATTGTAGTTTTATGTTAAGACAAATTGATCAAGTTAGTTACTGATGGTACAGTTACCATGAACGGAGGTTTTTTTGTGACTCGGCTAATGCATTTGTTAGATTGCATCTCGAGTGCTCTGTTCTATTTGGGTCACGGAGGTATTGTTGGTACATAGAGACTGCCCGTGACGGGTGGGGAAGAGGGGAGGGTCGACCGGACTCAGGCGGTGTCCAAACCGCAAATGCTAATTAGCGATTTTATCTCTTGATGTGTGGTCACACAATGATCTTATCTCGAGATAAGACCATTTTGGGGAATTCAGTTGCCTTACGATATCTTTCAGATTCCTTACGACATTTACGATTGTTTACGTACGGTTTATAAAGATATATGTTATTAGGGCTTCTCGATACTGTGTATGATTGGATTATTTCGCACGGTAGGTGAATATATTACTATGTTTGTTATTGATTGGCTCATTTGAATAGAAGTTTTTAATACTCAAACCTAAATTGTTAGAATATTCGATGTAGTTATGCAATAAATATGGGGTATATATTAGGAGAGCTTAGATAGTTATGCTTTATTTGACTCATTTTCAGAGGATGTTTGATGGAGTTTTTAGCGGTGAGATGCTAGATGTTGAATATAGGCTACGAACATGTACAGGTTCTAACATGATCATGTTGACGTGCTTTCATCATTTTATACGAAAATGTCCTATTTCTGACTATACATCTACTTATTTTTTCCCAATACTGTACCCATGTGACCTCATTAGCTGGTGAATCAGATGCAAGATATGTCTGAAGTATTATACGTGACTGGAATAGGTCTAGAAATGTGTTATAGATTTGAATGGTATCGTAGTAACAAATAGCGTTATCCTCATGATCTCAGAGTTCAATGTCAGATATTTTGGAGGAATGTATGTTTAAGAGGTGCAAGTCCATTATGTATCTCTATGGATTTTTCGTTATTGATCCCCTGCAAATGTATACTGTATCATTTAGAAGACGATTTACTGAATGGTGGGGTCCTAGACCATTTACGGCTTGGCTACCCTTCACTTGAGAAGATATATTTACCTACGATAGCTCAGGGTTCTGTGTACAACTTCAATTAGCTTAATATCTATCACATTTTCAACGTGGGGGCAAGAGGCGTTTAATGCATTTTCAACGCTAGTTCAATCGAGTTTAATTTAGGATATGGCAAACAAAGATTTATTAAATACATCATTTTTATTGTAATTAGATTTTGACACATTTATATATATATTATATACATGGGATATCATTTTTAGGAAGACATATCTTTTTCACAATAAAATTTCAATGTGAGCAGCTCGGCGAAACATAAGTAATGTCTTCGACCACCCTTCTCTTGTGTTATCTTGATCCTTGGTACCAGTGACAGTCTGTGGGTTCTTTATCAATGACGGTTATTTATTCCTCACCTGAAGCTGTCAACTCGTCATACCGGTGTAGGATTTATCATCTGAGTGTTTTTTTCCTTGGTCTATTGGTGTTCTAGACTAACGCCCTTAGTACACATTTTAGATAAATGTCGACCTTCGGGAGAAGTGTATGCAACACTTGCAATTCTATCCTTGTTACCAAAACTTTGTATTTAGTCTTCAGCGAGCTTTTCATGGACGCTAATTTTTCAATTACTGTTACACGTTTATGACATCGAATCGTTTCAGGTTTATTCTTGCTATTACCCACATTTCCATTAATTATATTCCCGCAGATTTCCGATAAATACATAATTCTCCGAGCACTTAAACGCTTGAGACATGATTCTCTCTTCTCGTGTTTCATTTCCTATAATTTTGAAACAAAATCAGATATACATTTGATTTTATTATGCAATTTTTCACTTCTTATACTTGTCACCCTCTCATTACCCCATTTAATATTTCGGTTTCCTTCAACGTTTGTAGATTTTTCTTCACATGACACATCCTCGATATCACTGTCACCGATATCCATTCTACTGAAAGTATCCCACGTTTTCCCCTTATTTTCATTATTTTCAATTTCGGTCAAGGTTTGGGTATACTCCCCCCATTTCACCCAATCTTTATACGTCTCACGTTTTTTTGATACTGCCACCATACTTTCTTTTACGCTCGCACCCTGTTGAGCATCGTCTATAACATTAGATTGGAAACCCAAGTCCGGGTTATTATGTCCTATCAATGCACCCAATGCATCCTTAGAGCTTATATTTTTTCGCCCATTTTTAGGAGTATCATATTCAAGAGAATGCTGTCCTTTCAGATGTTGCCAAAACCCGAAAGTCGATCTTGATTTGATTAATTTTATCTCCGCATTGCAAATAACACATACCCCTGTGTTCTCCTTTCTAGTGAAATACTTCCACATCGGACTGGGCGACATCTTTCTTCCCTGAAAGCGGACCGCTATCTGAATGACTACAGATATGAGTCCAATTTTATACATACATGATTGTTAGCGTCACTGCGTTGGCTCATGTATGCGCCATTTACACCATTTTTTTGCAAAAGAGTTACCATACACTGGCAGATACATTAATACCTCCGCAACCTAACCTAGTTCCACTTATCTCTAAATTTTGATCAATCCTTTGCTGTTTGATACACACATCCAATTCTGATCTAGTGAATCATCAAAAACCTATCATAACCTAACTTATATACGGTATTCAGTCATTGATTTAGATATTTTTTCATGTATTTCATCATGGTTGAACCCGCCATATGCCGGCATATGCCGGTATAATGTAGCTATAATCACGGTTTGAAGCCACCATATACCGGCATATGCTGGTATAATGTAGACGTATTCACGGTCGATGTCGGTAAAATGTCAGCATTTACACACACATTTCGCATAAGGGTTACCATACACTGCCAGATACATTATTACCTCACATTTTTCTTCATTATCTCCTGACACTTTGTCCTTTGACGATTTGCACAGTTGATCCGTTTATTTTTCATTCCAATAATTTTTTCAAACTCTTCACGATGACAGCGTTTCAAATGTCTCCACACGTTACTCGTCGATTTTGTTTATTCAATTTTATTTCTTTCTGGCACATCTGGCACATCACCCCATTTTTTTCGAACAATCGAGGACTCAAGCTATAACCCATCCGTCCACAACAGAATCCCAATATTGACTGATTATTTTCTCATCGGACTCTGATTTATGTCTCACCATTCTGTCACACATATACAGTATTTACCCCGAGGTAGGTTTTATGGGTAGCGTTGCAGCCCTTGAAACATATTCTCCCACCGAATTCAACAATTCGATGTTGCCTCCTACTTACAAGTTATATGCAAATTCATTGCTTAACCTTTGATTTGTAGGGTATTATAAACAGTTGATTTAGGATTTACGAACTTTAACAGTATTATTTACAGATCTTACTGTCATCACCATCAATGACATCTAACTCATTTTTTTCGATTACAACATGGCTCGTACAACCACCCATACCCAGCATCACGATGTCTAAGTTTCCTCTCAAAATCCATCATATAATCCACCATATCTTTGTAGCGAACACCGAAGGCTGTTCCGTGCCCTTGCGTCCACAAATGTAATTCTTCTTCTTCTTGAACTTTAATTATTCGAATCTTCTCAAATTCAATGTGATTCTGTTTTTCATCAATGAGGAATTCTTGCATACGTTCCAGGTTTTCTTTGGTTCTTAGAAAAAAGCCATTCCCCAGCACCTCAGCTTTACTACAGTCATGATGATTTTCCACTTGGATCATATCAATTTCGAGTGTTACTTTCTTATTACCCTTGAAGTTTGTTACAAACGACTGAAACCCGTCGATGTCAGTTACCCAGAGCCGACTTCCTTTTTCCTTCATCCATATATGAATGTTATCTCTCACTCTTTTGATTCTTGTTTTACCCATTCTGAGATAACTGCTTTTTTCAACATTTGTTCGATCCGACTCATATCATCTCCGGAGATTTCTTCTTCCAAAACACGTAAACTAATTTTTGTCACTTGAACATTCATTTTTTATCTATTTGAGGACGACCCGTCCGTATCCGCTTATCGTCCACGTAACACTGACTCCAATCACGTCATACAACTTGCTATTATAATGCGTATGCAAATCTTTAAGCCTATCATCACTCGCTTCTGCGATCAATTACGTATGTATGTATGTCTAAAGACCTGTATACGTATGTACATGTCAAAAACCTAACCTTACTTAACTTATGTACGGTATTTTGTCATTTACATATACAATCCATAACAAATTAGATCCACTTATCTCAACATTTTGATCAATCCTTTGCTGTTTGATACACACATCCAATTCTGATCTAGTAAATCATCAAAAATCTATCATAACATAACTTATGTACGGTATTCAGTCATTGATTTCGAGATTTTTCATGCATATCATCACGGTTTGATTCCGCCATATACCGGCATATGCCGGCATATGCCGGTATAATGTTATATTCACGGTTTGAACCCGCCATATGCCGGCATATGCCGGCATATGCTGGTATAATGTAGACGTATTCACGATCGATGTCGGTAAAATGTCAGCATTTACACACACACATTTCGCAAAAGGGTTCCCATACACTGCCAGATACATTATTACCTACCCAACCTAACCTTACCTATTGAACAACATCCATGCTGTTGATACAAGATATTCTATGTGCATCAGCTTCATTTTATGTTTTGTTAAAAGAAGTAATCATCCTATCCTAACCTAAACTAACTTATGTACGGTTTTTCAGTCAATGTTTTATACGATGCATAATACATAGCCCCACTTACCTCTACATTTTGATCAATCCTTTGCAGTTTGATACACACA
>SDVV010011010.1:0-16017 GCA_016164225.1 Gammarus roeselii
AGACATGAATGTGGTGGTGGCGAGAGAGCGTGCAATGAACAGGCGTGAGTGGAGAATGGTTGTGAATGGTTGATTTTGACGCTGCTCTGATGGGCTTTTCCGCCCTTGGCATCCCGCTGTCGGGATGGTCTTGGGTGAGGGGAGCCCGGCCATCATGACGCGGCGGGGGTAAACCAGTGAAAACTGTCGGGCCCTGCTGCTGACGACGGTTCCTCGGTACATTCGGGACCCAGAGTGAAAGTTGAGGGGCTACCGGCCGGACCCTTTAGCACAAAAGGGCTAAGTTGTGTGAGTGTGAGCGTGTGAGGGTGTGAGGTGCGCCTTGCCGTCGACCACCCCCCTTTCTGGGGGATGCGGCCTAGTGTCTGTATCTGTATCTCTCTTAGCTTATCTCCCCCCATAGTGTTTTTTTCTTCTCCTTTTTTCACTTTTACTTTGATTTTTCCTTTTTTTTTCTTTCGTTTGTATTTACTGTGACTTTAATTTAATTTATTTTTTCTAGTTGTTATTATTATTTTTATTTTTCTCTCTTTTGCTTTATATATTCCTTTTGTTATTATTATTATTTTTCCTTGTTCTTTTGGATCTATAGCTACTCCCAACTTTCAAGGTGGCCAAAGTAGCAAAGTTGACGACGGATAACGCCGCAATAGGCCTTTGCAATGTGGTGGACCGGAGGGTGGGACAACCTTCAGCGAACCCGTTACTGGGGTAGAGCTGTTGGAAAGTCTTGCTTAACCGTCGGAATACTGTGTTATAGGGGAAGCGTACCTCACATAGCTCACAAGTGGTGCTCGTTGAAAGAGCCAGAAAACACTTGCTATATGCGCTCCGAGGTGGGCGTGGGCATGTTAAGGGAGCTCCTCGAAACTCTCATGGGTTCTCTCATTGAAATTCAGCAAATGTTGACGACCCAGACTTCTCCATAGGACAACTCTTCTGAACAACGGCTATTACAACAACAACAACGTTTATCGCAAGATTATGACGTATCAGCTTCACCATCCGGTGGACTCTGTTCAACACCACCATCACCCGGCGGTCGCGCCCAAATAGTGGACGTAAACCTCCTCCATCCCTGGCTGCCTGATGGAGAGATGATTAGTCAACAGCAGCCTTTCTCCACTTCTGGTGGGGTGGACTTTGGAAACAAGACACACGACCGTAACGCGGGTGCGGTACATGCTGCTTCCGGACGAAAGCCCGGGAGAAGCCGCCGCAATTGTGTAAGACCCCATACTAGGAAATCTTTTCAAAATAAAAACTACTCTAAGTTCTTCACCGTCAAGGCAATCTCGAGAGAGAACCTGACTGATACTAATACTATTCAAGCTAATCGACAACCCCGCGCTGCACTGGGGGGACCCCCGAAGCGCATTAATGAGCTTAATAGTAGCTCCCTCCTTGTAGAGTTGAAGGATGATGAGCAAAGCAGGAACATTCAGAACCTAAAACAACTAAATAATATACCTGTAAAAGTTGATGAGCACCCTACTCTCAACACGATACAAGGAACTATATATTTAAAAAACAGACCAAATCACTCCGACGACGATATTCTTACTGAACTCGGGGATCAACAAGTCACCAAGATATACAGAGGGAAACGACGGCGAAGCGGAGTTGAGGAGTACACTGGCGTCTACATCCTCACCTTCAAGCTCTGTTCTCTGCCTTCTGATGTCCACATTGGCTGGACACAGTGCTCGGTTCGAGAATACATCCCTAATTCCAGACGCTGCTTCAACTGTCAAAAGTTTGGTCTTGGAAGTGATGCCTGCCGATTGAGGAACATGAAAAGTACATGCTTCCGCTGTGGTAAGGACGCTTATGACCACAATTGTGACCGACCTGATAATTGCACCATCTATTCAGAAGGACCATCCTGCGTCATCACGCGAATGCTTCTATTACAGACTCGAAAAGGAGATACTCGCTGTTCAAGCTAAAGAACGCCTTTCCCAATCCGAAGCCAAGAGACAAGTAACCGCCAAATTTATCCGCCCGCTTACTAGCTTTGCTGCAGTGACAGCGAGAACTCTTGTAACCAGGGTTCCTTTGAACTTACAACACAATACCCTTCATCCTCTTCGAAATCGAGGAGGCCCACAACGACAATCATTTGCGCTGACCGGAAACTCGGAAATTCCGCTGGAAATACCTTCCCTCTCTCCCACCTCGCCTCGTCCATCACTTGCTGATCGACGTGCAATGGGAGTCACAGACCTGAATCTGGACGACGACCTGCCTTTATCGGAGGCAGCACCACGTAAAGAAACGCTGCCACCTCAACGCACTCCTCACCAGCCACACAAGACGAAAGCCTGGGATCAATCACCAACGTTTAAACCCGCCCTACTCCAAGCCCAACCAAGATTACCCTTGGTAACCGCGCAGCCTAGCCAGATTACTGCTCAACTCAGGTGTCATTCTGGTGCCTTCTTTAGGGCACCAAATGCCCCTTCGCCTCTGCCTCGCTTAGCCGCTCCGGATTATAATCCTAAGGGAAATGCGCCGAGCACAGTATTGAGTGATACCCCCCCTACCTCATCATCGCCTCAAATCGGAGAAACTCGCTTGCCACTTACCAGCGCCAAGCGCACTGGCTCCGACCTGGACGATGATGATCCAAGCGAAAGTGATCCTTCGTTGACTCCTAGCCGAAAGAGAAGCTCCGGTGATACTCGTCGAGCGCGGCCGACAGGCCGTGAGTGACATAGTCTACGAAAGCGATATATTATCAGACCATATAAACTCAAGCCTAGACCTTGAATTTCTCTAACCTAAATCACAATGTCTGATACTCTCGTCCTTCGATGGAACATAAGAGGATATCGTGCTAACTATGCTGAACTATTGAAATTAACCCAAACCTATAATCCAATGATAGTTTGTCTCCAGGAAACTCTCCTGAGGCTGTACAAACCATCTTAGCCCAGTGGGTATAAAGCCCACTTCACCTCGCCCACTGCCGATGCTTGACCGGGTACTGGCCTGGCTACAATAGTAAATCAAGCAATCACATGCACTTCAATCCCTCTACAAACAACTCTGCAAGCTCAGGCCCACAGAGTGGGCCTCAAACGCCTCGTTACTATTTGTGACCTATATATTTCTCCAAATGAACTAATTTCATGCGCACTTCTTACTAACCTGGTTGGTAAATTTTCTGCGCCCTACCTTCTTGTAGGTGACCTTAATGCTAAACACCCCCTCTGAGGGGAGACAGAGCTGATGGACGTGGAGGGCACGTCGAAGCATTCTTTCTGTCTTCTGATATTGCGCTTCTTAATACCGGAGAACCTAAGTACTTCCATACTCAGACAGCCTCGTTATCGGCAATTGACTTATCCTTCTGCTCCCCAAACCTCTCCCCAGACCTTGCCTGGCAAGTGCTGGAGGAGTGATCACTTCCCCATCACCATCACTACTTTCCATCCTGAAGATACTTCTACCGCTCGCCAATACATAATGCCTAAAGACAACTGGCAATCGTTCACCGCTTATACAACAACACCTCTCCCCCCTCAGGATATATCCTGTGACGAGATGGTAGAAAACTTTAGTAGTACCCTCCTTCACGCTGCAATAGATCGTAGCATCCCTATAACCAAGGGAACACCGCGTAAAATTAGGACACCGTGGTGGGGTGATCTGTGTGAAATAGCAAAACGGCGAAAGTGGCGTGCATTCAATCGATACCGGCGCACCAAAGCCGTAGCAGATAAAATTACGTTTAGACGAGAAACTGCAAAAGCACGAAATACATACTTTCTATGCAGGAAAGAATCGTGGCTAAACTTCGTATCGTCCATTAATGTGAACACACCCATGTCTATAGTGTGGTCCCGCATACGAAAAAGGACTGGTAAGTACTGCTCTTACCCCCCTCCCCTCCCAAACCCTAAGGATGATGGGAACGACCCACTCCGATCCTCAAGAAGTCTCTGAAATCTTTGCAACACATTACTCTTTTGTCAGCTCGGAGTCTGGGTACAGCCCTACTTTCCATATCACAAAGCGTACTGCAGAACGAAATGATCTGGACTTCTCCACAAACTCCCTTTTACCTCACAATGAACCTATCGCGGTACGCGAAATCCTTGGTGCAATTCCCACCTCCAACCCTTCTGTTCCTGACGAAGATCAAATCTCCTACGAGATGCTCCGGCTCCTACATCCCTCTGCGCTCTCCTACTTGTATCTTATTTACAACTCAGTCTGGTCCACCCACTCCTATCCCGATCGGTGGAGGGAGGCAGTGGTTCTGTCTTTCCTAAAACCTGGTAAGCCTGCCGATGAATTGACCAGCTACCGCCCTATAGCTCTCACCTTATGTGTAGCGAAGGTTCTGGAGAAAATTGTGAATGCCCGTCTGACTCGGCACCTAGAAGCGAACTCACTCCTCTAACCATCAAAATTCGGATTTCGATAGATGCCATCAGCGCAGACACATTATTACGCATTGTGACTGATATCCAAGGGGCCTTGGACCGCAAGCAACACACTGTTTGCGTTTTCTTTGACCTCGAGAAGGCATATGATACAACCTGGTGCTATGGTATCCTCCGAGAGATTCACCGGATGGGACTCCGGGGTCACTTGGCATTTTTCATCTGGAACTTCCTCTGGCGGAGAGTCTTCCGGGCCAAAATCGGCAATCACCTTTCGGACAAACATACCCAAGATGAGGGAGTTCCCCAAGGTAGCGTCTTCTCGTGTACTCTATTCACGATTGCCATTAATGGGATCACGGGGATGATCCCTCCCTCCGTGAATGGGTCACTGTACGTTGACGATTTTATGATTTACGCATCGTGGCCAGCTGTGTTCCAACTACAACGTGAAATACTGAGTGCAATTGCCCAGGTGGTTGCCCGGACAGAATTACGAGGCCTTAAAATATCTAAAAGCAAAACATGTGCACTTTATATCCATCGGTCTCGCACACACACGGAACCAGACCTCAGATTTTATGGAGAAATGATCCCTTTCCTACCGACAGTCCTTTTTCTAGGACTAATATCCGATCAGAAGCTAACCTGGAAGTACCACGTGCAGCAGCTTGAGATGGACTGCTTACAGCGATTTGTCATTCTTCGGATCGCATCGCACTTCTCCTGGGGTGCTGATAGAATAACATCATTACGACTTCACCGCGCTATCATCCGGTCCAAACTGGACTATGAGAGCGTGATCTATGGCTCCGCAAAACCAAATATTCCAAATATGCCGCCCTTCGTGCTTGTACTGGAGCTTTCCCGCTCCTCCCCTATTGTCAGCCTTCTTTGTGAAACTGGTGAGCCTAGTCTTGCCCTGCGACAAAAACAAATTGACCTCCAATTTTATTGTCATGTTCTTGCTCGCCCCCACCTCCCCTACGTGTACCACAATCCGACAGCGCCTCCCCAATCTTGCTCCTTCTTCGAGCTTCTCACTGCTGAGCTTGGACTACCACACATCATGGTGGACCCTCTCCCACGAGATGCTATTCCCATCTGGCGTTTACCAGAAAAGATGCTCTGCCCTCACTATTTTACTGACAAAAAGGCAGATGTTGCACCCCAAAATCTTTGAGCTATTTTTATAACCCATGCGGAGGCTCATCACACTGATAGCCTGCGTATCTTCGCTGATGGATCAAAAGACGATGCAGTGGGCTGTGCAGCGGTGCTCCCCGAGCGCGTCGTCACTAGGAAACTCCCGCCATCAGCGTCAGTTTTCACTGCTGAACTCACGGCCATTGCCGATGCCCTCTTGGCGACTGATACTCTTCCAGATGCCAATATCTTAATCATTCAGTGATTCGCTCAGTGCGCTTCAAACACTGGAGATCTTTAACAATTCCCACCCTGTTGTTTCAGCAATCTTGCGCTGGCTTGGGCGACTGTCCTCCAGAAACAAGAACGTTCGTTTGTGCTGGGTTTCGGGCCACTGTGGGGTGGTGGGAAATAAGCGGGCGGACGAAACGGCGCGAAGAGCTGCAGCGGCACCTGACCCAGCAGAACAGCGTACACTCCCATATAAAGACTTTTACCCAGCTATTAAAAGAGCTGTGTGAAATGAATGGAATATGGAATGGTCTGATGTTCCTTTGAGAAATAAACTGCGTACTATTGAAAACACACCCATACCCAGGATCTCATCAAGCAACCGATCTCGACGGACTGAGGTAACTCTATGCCGATTGAGAATAGGACATAGCAGACTAACACACAGCTACCTAATGAAGGCGCCACAACCCCCTTACTGCATGGACTGTCTAGTCCCTCTTACAATAGCCCATGTCTTGGCAGAATGCCTTACATGGATGGAATGTCGGTGCACATGCTTCCCCAGGAGCCGTTCCTGGACCTTCCTAACACACTCTGCCTAATACTCACTGAGTTCCCTCAGAGGAAATTCAGTGCGGAACCACTTCTCAGCTACCTCCAAGAAACAGGCCTCCTAACTAAATTCTGATCTGTTGTGAATTGATCATAATTAATCTTACTTGCCAATAAACTTCTTCATCCCAGAGGACCACCGTTTCCTTAGCTCACTTTGAGTAAGACACATTTGTGACCTCTCTCTATATCCCTATAACAGTAGTGACCTAAGCATGCCGTGAGTCGAAACAATTCCGGAGACTGAGGGTGATTTCTTGATGACTTGATGCAGCGCTGGCTGCTGGTTTGACGTTCGGTGCCTGAAGGACATTGACTCCAGTGCACTAGAAAGCCTTCACACTCCAATCTAATGACCGATCTGCTTAACCAACTGCATCATCCCGTACTCCTCCTTGGAGACTATAACAGCTACCACGAAGTGTGGTGATGCGTGAGAACAGACCCCAGAGGAGTGATAATGCCCAACGCCTTAGACACTCACAACCTGGTCCTTCTCAACTACGGACAACCCACAAGGATCACCCTCGAAAGTGAAACCGCCACCGATTTATCAATCTGTTCCCCTACTTTAGCTCCCCAACTTGTTTGGGGAGTCCTGCCTTCAACACATGACTGTGATCACAACCCAGTGATCATATCGCTCCTAACTAACCGACCAAACAATCCTGACGCACAATAACTTCGATTCAACTACCGGAAAGCCAGCTGGGAGGAACACTCGACACATGTCGCATGAGACGATGTGGAAGGCCTTCCCGAAGACATTTCAGAGGACGACCTTATCATACATCTTTACGAAAAATTCATAAGTGCAGCTACTGCATGCATTCCCCAATATGTACCCTCAACCTTTTTCCCAAAACCTTGGTGGTGCCCGGAGGTACAAGAAGCAAGGGATCGGCGTAACAGGATGTGCATGCCTTCCGCTGCGTACGTTCCCCCAGGAACCGAGTAGACTGGTAGAGGAAAACTGCCGTGTTCCGCAAACTTAGCGTGGAGAAGAAGCGAGAAAGCTGGACCCAATTAGTTATTACAAAACACCCCTCTTTCCCAAGTGTGGGGGAAAATCAGACGTATTCAAGGTCGCCCCGAGCGACCTATCCACATACTGTCGGACGGAGACACTGTCTATTCTTCATACGCGGAAATTGCGGACAAACTAGCTCAGACTTTGAGCCAAATATCACACTCAACAAATTATACGGCTTCTTTCCAACAGGAAAAGATCCTAAGAGAAAGTGAGCATATCGACTTCACTTCCACAAATGAAGAATTCTACAACAAACCTTTCTCCATCCATGAACTACATAATGCAATTGACCGCACTCGTGAAACCTCACCCGGGCCGGCCGAGTGCACATCAACATGATCAAACACCTTCCTGACAACGCTCTCCAGCACCTAGTAAATGTGTTCAATACGTTGTATTCAAATTCATTCTTTCCCAACCAATGGGGGGAATCCGTAATTATCCCGTTACCCAAACCCGGAAAATGTCACAGCGACCCATATAACTATCGTCCCATTGCTCTAACTAGCGTCTTATACAAGACTATGGAAAGAAAGATAAACTCGCGCCTAGTCGACTACCTTGAAATGCATGCAGGCCTTAACAACATCCAGTGCGGTGACCGTAAGCACCACTCCACAACGGACCACCTCGTACGACTAGAATCAGACATTAGACAGGCCTTCGTCCGAAGAGAACATGTGGTTTCCATATTTTTAGACGTTGAAAAAGCATACGACACCTCGTGGAAATACGGGATCATGAAGGAACTTCATCGTGAAGGTTTGAGAGGTCGACTACCACTTTTCATCCACCAATTTTTGCAAAATCGCACCTTCAGGGTCAAGGTGGCGACACTCAGTCTTCGTCACATCCGCAAGAAATAGGCGTCCCCAAGAAAAGCGTCTTTAGTGTCACTCTTTTTATCCTCAAAATCGATCAGTTGGCCGACATTCTTCCCCGAGACGGAGGACTGCTCTCATCACTATACGTGGACGACCTACAAATAAGCTACAGACACCCCTGCCTCATAACAATTCAACATGAACTCCAGAAGTGCCTAAACCTAGTCGGTAACTGGGCTTCCCTAAACGGATTCCGCTTCTCGCCCTCTGAAACTAAAAGCATGCACTTGACCCTTGTGCCCGGTTTACTCCTGAAACCAGCCCTAACGCTGCACAACACCCCTCTAGTATACGAAGAAACGATAAAATTACTGAGTTAGTGTGGGGCCCTAATCTCACGTGGCGACCCCTCATAGCAGCCCTGGCGACTCGCTGCAAAAAGTCGACGGGACTTATTCAATCGGTAACATCCCTGAAGTTCTGTGCCAATATGGACACCGGAATGACGTTGTTCAGATCAATAATACGATCGCGCATGGACTACGGAGCAATTGTCTACGGTTCAGCAGTCAAAACTACTCTCGACCCTTTCTCGACCATAGCAAACAATGCTTTGCGTATCACAACCGGTGCGTTCCGCTCCACCCCAATCGAATCCCTTAACGTGTTCTCTAACGAACTTCCACTCCGGCGAGACAAAGCAGCCAAAACTACTCTCGACAATTTCTCGACCATAGCAAACAATGCTGTGCGTATCACAACCGGCGCGTTCCACTCCACCCCAATCGAATCCCTTAACGTGTTCGCTAACAAACTTCCACTTCACTCCGGCGAGACTAACTCGCCGGAGTACTATTTTAAGACTAGAAGTCTAATCAACAACCCGACAATCAGTCACATCACCAACATATCCGATTAGCGCCTTTTCGCAGCTAAAAGAATATATGCTACCGTTTTCCCTACGTGTGACGACAACCTGCTGACCTCGCTGAACATCAATCGGAAAGCTATTAAGCCTTCATTCTCCTACAGAATTCTTCAAATTAACACACCAACATGGATGATCAACCCACCACCGGCCAACCTAGACCTGCAAGTATACCCTAAAGCAACTACTCCAACCAACGCGTACTGGCAGGAATTCCTAAGACTACTTGTGGAAGAATATTTAGAGCACCGCCATGTATACACTGACTGGTCCAAAACCGCGGACGGAGTAAGCCGCCGCTGTGTGCGGGACCATCCAACTCTCGGTCAACCTTCCACAAGAGGCCTCTGTGTTCTCTGCGGAGCTAAATGCACTCGAACTAGCCATCTCTATTGCCAAAAGAGATCGCTTTCCCAAATCTGTCTTATTCTCAGACAGTCTGTGTCCTCACCCAGCTCAAAACGCTGCACCACGAACATCCCGTTCTACGTAAAATGCAGCACGATCTCTATGTGATGTCCGAGACGGGTCAGGCAGTTGAATTCGGCTGGATCCCCGGAAACGCGGGAATAAGAGGAAACAAACTTGCGGACTCGCTTGCTAAACTGGCATCTACTCCCCAAGAACAATTTTTCACAATGCATTACCGGGACTGGTTCCCTATTATAAACTTCCGTATAACATCCCGATGGGATGAAATGTGGCAACAGAGAGGACAAAAAATGCTTCCAGTCAAACCCTCAGTCGGAGAATGGGAAACAAAGTTCACCAACAGCAAAGACAAAGTGTTCATCAACCGCTTGTGCACGGGACACACGTGGATAACTCACTACCACCTGATGGATGTCGACACAAGACCAAACGCGCCACCTTGCCCCTGTTGCCACCAAGTGGCTATCAGCGTGACACACTTACTGATGGATTGCAACGCACCCGCGGCAGCCCGACGAGCGTTCATAAATCCCCCGTGCAACCTACAAAGCCTACTGACTTACCCATCCTAACGGAAAAAGCTTATTGCTTTCGAAAAATACACCGAACTAAACGAAGCCGTCTAAACCCAAAACACCTGTGCAAGTGAGGCGCTCTCTCCACCCCATTATGCTCAGCGATAACAATACGTTCACGTTGATACGCGTTAACTGTTCCCGTTCTTGTACGCGCTAGTATGCGAATATGCCACAATCGAAATATGTACTTGGTTTCACCCTGGCAATACTAATCTTTCCGCACTCGAAGCTGTGTAAACTTACCTGAATGAGTGTAAACTTACAGGGGAGCCTATTTTGACTCACGTTGAAGCTCCGGTGGAAATGATGCTCAAATCAAATCAGAGCGTTAAATTCATTCGTTCATTCCATCCATGCAGAGATTCAACAGCCAGAGAGACATAATGCAACCTTGTCTCAGGCCCACTTCCACTGTGAACCAATCACTCGCCTTGCTCTCAATTTGACGCATACTCTGCTGTCAACATGGGATATTCTGAACCGCTTTCAACAGATTTCCACCCACTCCATACAAACGCAACACCCTCCTCAGCGCTTCCCTGTCATTCCTGTCGTATGCCTTTTTCAAATCCATTAAGACCCAGAACCCTTCTTTTCCTTTCACAAAAAAATAATTGACTATTGCAAGCATAAAAACACTTTTTAATGGGAAACGTTGTAAAATAAATAACGCGGGAATGACAAAGCAAGAAAGGTAATGCAAGTTTATTTTAGCTGTCATCTCTGAGATGCATCTTTTCGGACTATATTCGTTGCTTGGATTGTTCATGCTCACCCAAACTCGATCCATTCACACCCTCTTCTCATGGGCAGGAAGGGCCAGGTCGTGTACGGGTGCAGTTCCTTGACGGCAGCTCCGTGTGTGTCGACAGTCGACCTCACGCCGATGCTGCTCTGCTGCACACCTCACAGGACGGACGATCCACTGCCTACACTGATACGACGGGCCTGCCATCCGCACTAAAAGATAGACTGGCTGCCATGAAGGACCTCTTGGCTACATTCCTTCTCCCCCCCGGATGAGAATAGTGCGAGGGCTACCCCTCTTCTCCGCAATAGATAAACGGCTCTACTCAAAAATAGGCGTCGTTGCCGCCGTCTCCCTTCTCTCTGAATGATAGATTGAGGCACTGCCTGTTACCGGGTAGACTATCCAAGGGAAGATAGCAACTTTAGGTCTCTGCTCCTTGCCAGAGTCTACTGATAGGTGAATCTGGGCCAGTGTTTCGATGGCAGGTGTTGGCAGCCACTTCACTCTTCTGTTGTGGTTGGAGCAAGGACGCTCTGAAAGCTGAGACCTGTTGCACAACGGCGTGCTTGCGGGTGTTGACGGTGTTATCGGCCGATGAGACGGACTCTGCGTATCGTGAAAGTTTCCCTACTACTCAAGGAGGAATTCTTCAATCTACTAACTGATTGTCTTTTATTATTGTGTATTCTATGGCAACTCTCATTTTTTTTTTAATATCAGTAGGCACTACGAATGTTCTGTTACCAGGCTAAGATACGCTACAGAATATATTTTAGTTTAGCAGATCACGGTTTTTCTTTCTGCTGTGTTGTCTCGTATTGAGAGAGCCTTGAGCTATTCTCTGCCTTGGCTAACAATAATGTACTCCAATTCTTCTAGGAAGGCTTAATCCCCGGGATCTAAAGGGAGCGATTTCTTTGCCCGACTCGCATCAGTATGAGTATGTTTATTGATTCCCCCCCTAGGCATCTGTCCTTTAGGATCACGGGTGAGTCACAACCCAACCGGGGGCGTGAACACCCTCATTTCCCTTCAGACTCCCCTCTTCTTCACCCTTTACTATCTCTCTTTTTCTCCCCTATCCTGATTTGGTTGACTTTTTATTTACCTCATTTGCATCTTATGTTTTGTTTAAATTTCCTTAAACTTATCTCAGACTCCTTCTTACTAACTCGCCTAATAGTCGCTGCACACAAACACACACACACGCACGCACACACAGACACACGCACTCAAACATTCCCATACCGGTTCTAACTATTCTCTTTTCTGGTGGCAAATAACAGCCAAGTTGCGCTCTTTCTTTCATGCAACCTTTCTTTACGACTATTCCTTTTTCTTCTTACTGTTCTCATGCGTAAAATTCCCTACACCTAGTGTAGATCTCATGTATGGGATCCCCGTTTTCTGTCTCTTCTTCATCTTCCCCCTCAGCAGGTGCCGTAGCCCGCACCTTAAGGACTACTGCGGATCCTTGGGGCTCTGAAGCAGGGTAGGTAGTGTGTTATTCCTCCTTACTGCCATCCGTGGAGTGCTGGGACCATATGGCGTCAGCACCTACGGAGTTCCTGTACCTCCTGTGGCAGCCGTTCATACCATGACTAGCGTTCGCCGTGCAAAGGACTTTGCCTTTGCGCAGTAGTAAACCTTAACTCAAACATTGAAAAAGAAGAAAAACAAAGACTAACTTGATGCAGCACTGTATGCTTGTTTGACATTCGGCGCCAGAAGGACGATGACTCCAGCGCGCTAGGAAGCCTCGTCACTCTAATCTAATCTTATCATTTTGATGCTTAGTTCATTCAGAGTAGCAAGGAGACATAATTAGTATTATGTACATATTTTGATCAGAATAAGGTTTTATGTGAAGTATAGCGTGTAACTCCGTATAATTAAAGTATGCATTGCTACTTGAAACAGATTCAGGATATAATTTTCCGTGAACGGCAACGGTGCTTGCCTATTCGAATAAATCACATGTATAGCACTGGAAGCTCGTCAATATGCATCAAATTGGAAATTAGCCTCTTCTGAGCTACTTCACTAGTTACCGAAACTTAAAATTTCAGTTCTCAGTTTTGTGAAAGTTGTATGGCGCAGCTAACCTCCGTCTGGTGTTGGTTTCGTTGAGTGACTAAAATAATACAAGGAGTAGTAGCAACTCTTGTTGCTCGCAAGGGGGGTCAAAATTTCAATCTAGTATGCTGGACTATCGGTGTAGCAAAACCCACAGCTATAGGAATGTAATTTCTCCGTGAAAAACAACTATAAACATGCGAGTACTGTTCTCTTTAAAATAGACTTGACCGTGACCTTGTCCTGTAAATTACGGCCACTTTGAGGATATTCTACGAGTTCTAGAGGATACACCGAAAATAAAGATGTTTCAAAATATCTGAAGGAACTAATTACTGATGCGATTTTACCTGGGTAAATTTATTTTTATGCGCTTAGATGAAGCGATTGGCGAGGAACAGTGTGGCTAAGGTGTGGTTGAGGATGTGCATATCAGATTTTGGTAGCGAGACAAGTCTGTGAGGAGTACTTTGCTAAGGGAAAGGATGTGTTCCGAGCCGTTGTGGATCTGGAAAAGGTTTACGATAGGGCAACGGGGAGGCGTTGTAGATGTGGTCACGTTTGTATGGAACGGACGGGAATTTGTTCTGAGCATGTCAAGAGTAGGGAGTCATGGGAGTGCTTGGTTGTTGTTCAACCCCAGCTCCTCCTACAATGAAGGAGCCACAGCTCAAAGTCTGGAAACCCACATCATGCGAATGCTGGGAGTATTCCATCAGGTTCAGGCCCCTTTTTTAGACCTGAGCCCCTGAGGAAGCTGATGCAGTCTTGCCGACACTCCCACGGATCCCGCACTGACGTGATAACATGGAATGCTTGGTTCCCACTGAAATAGAGACTGATACTAGGTTGCGTTATGTCTCCCTGGCTGTTCAATCTCTTCATGGCTGGAGTGGTCATAGATGTGAGTGCGAGTGCAATATGAACAGGGTTTAGCGTTGTTAAGAGCATGTAGGCGGAGTTGACAGTCGATTCGGAACTGGTGGTAGATTCTAAGGAGAAGTTGTTGTGTCGGATTTACGTCAAGTGTGGGAGAGGAGGAAGCTGCGAGTTAATGTGAGCAAAAGTAAAGTATTGTGATGTGCAGGGTATGACGATGCGAGAGGAATCAATGTATACCTTTATTGAGTTATTAGAGGATACTAACATAACTTCCTCAGGAAGTTCAGTGTTCTAACGACCAGGGGCTATTTAGAGAAGGCTGGACTAGTAGAAGCCGTCTCCGGTGCACTAGAAAGCCTGGGCACTTTCACCTAATCAAATGGAAGCTGAGGTAAAATTTGGAGTAGAGGATGGGTGTTTAGTGATAGCCTGAGACGTGGGAGGTCGAGAGCTATTGAAAGAATAATGTTGAATGTTTTCGAGATGAAATGTTTCAGTGGCATGGCCGGATTGACGCTGATGTAGATGATTAACATTAGCGATTGATCGAATCAGAAAGTTGAGTGAAAGCAGACTCACGTGTTCAGAGGTGATTCGGACACATGGTGGGGATAGACGATGGGGGATTGGGTACAAGGGTGATGAAAGCGGAGGAAAGTTGGTGGTGGCCTCGAGGATGACCAAAGTTTGGGCGGCTGGATAGCACGAAGCTGGCTTTAGGGAGAAGAGACATTAGTGTGGAGGTAGCGAGAGAACGTGCGATAGAAAAACGTGTGTGGAGAATGATTGTGAGTGGCTGAGTTTTGGCGTGGCCCTGTTGCGGTTTCCCGCCCTTGACGGCCCGTTGAGAAACATGATGAACGTGTGTGTGGGGGGGGGGGGCGGGAATAGTCACGCAACAGAGCAAAAACAGTGAAAGCTCTCGGGCCCTGCTTCTGACACTAGTCTCGGACCTCACTCTTGACCCTAAGTGTGCGTTGCGGGGTTTTGACAGGACTTGAGCGTTAGAGGGCTATTCATTGGTATGTGTGTGCGTCCTATCCTCAACTTCCTGAACGACTTATCCAATTTCAGGTACGTGGTGGCAATTGTTACTCTCGTTGTGAATGTATCAACACCTGGAGGATTCGCCATGCATCTGTATCTGTGAACGCAACCATTGTCATCCATGCTCCTGGAATTTGATTTGCAATCCATATCAACACACCAGAGTATGACACCGTAATTTTTATTCGTATCTAATATGCCTATACAACTCTTTTGTTATGTAAGTAACTGCGCTCCGAGAGTTATTTTAATATTATAGCTAGTGGTACTGATCTGTTATATATAGCTATATAGTCATCATCAAATTAGCGTATGGGAATTTTCTGTGACCGGCTATCACTGGTGGCAGGCGACCATAAATTAGTGCCTTTGCTCTTGTCATTCACTGTCGACGATATGTACTGTACGTTCTGCGTTTGTTGTACAATGTTTTGCTAATTAAGACGTTTTTAGGATCATTTCCTGTCACATAATTATATCTAGCTACCAGTGGTATCACTGGTGGCCCATCACCGCAATAATTACTTTTCATCACTATAACAAAGTTCAGACTGAGCTTGCCCGGGTTCTTTTTTAATTACGTAGTGGCAATGGTTTGATGTTTATGATCTGATGAAATGTTTTCTTCTCCGCTCGGTTGCTTTTGAGATAAACTTCACGATATAGACATCCAAATCTTTTATTCGTGTTTACGTTACTGTGCAATATATTTTGTGTTGGACTTCCGGAGAGGAAAGGATAGCAAACGCCAAGGTGTTTTGGAAAACCTCTTTGTTTGGTAAGAAATCAGTGCGGCTTGGATTAATCTCGTCCTGTACGACATCCAATTTCAGGGACGTGACTATTTTCACCCTCGTTGTGAAGGTATGACACTTAACAATCTTCTTGGGGTGGATGGATGCTTATTCATTTTATAGATCATTAACACTTTATTTTAGTATTTTATCATTTCTTCTTGCTTGGGCTCTATTATTTTTCTCTGCCCTTTTTTCATGGTGATAAATTTTGAATTTTATCATTATTATTATATGTATCGAGGTTGGTTGAGAGGAGGTGACCCAGGGAGAGGAGGTACTCGTG
>SDVV010011011.1:0-16017 GCA_016164225.1 Gammarus roeselii
TATATGTGTGTTTCTCCGTGTGTAGGTATGCACTCTGCTACTGTGAAACAAAAATCATCACACCGGTTTGTGTGTGAACGCATACAAATGTACATATATTTCTTCCATGTTTGTTTGTTATGCCAGTGGTTCTCTAACTCACATAGACCCACTCATACCATTACACTCTTTGCTGTTCAATTAATTGGGCTGTGGGCTTGAACTTTAGAATTCATACTAATTACTATGCAAAAGATTCTAAGGTCAAACAGCAATACCTTATCTCATTAGGATATAATGCACACTTATTGTGCACCTCAAACCAACCTTAATGGCTCTTTCGTCATGACACGTTAGGGCGCTCAATGTTCCACAAGACTAACACACAACTCGTATACGGTGAAACCTTTTTAATTTAATTTTATATTATAATAATGATACTTTCTCTGCTACTTTTTGCTTTGTCAGTGACTTCCTGTGTCGCATAGACCAACTCATACCGTCGCATTCTTTGCTACCCAATGAATTATTCGCTGTTCTGCTGAATCAGCACGCTCACTCTAACCAATTGTTATTTAAATGATACCTTTGTTAAATCGCAACACCTAATGTCAACAAGACATTAAAACTACATTAAAACTTACCCCTATAGCTCTGTAGTCATGACATGTTTAGGCAATAGTCGTGTTCATATGTCCAGCTAGGATAGTAAAATGTATACATTTATTGGTTCAAACGAAGAACATACCATCTTTGTATGCATAAACTTTTTTATTTATATACTTATTTATTTTGAAACACACATAAACGACCTCACAGTGTGCTGTAGATGGGCTGGCAGTGAGCTTCACCAGCACGACTACGATGATGGCCCACAGCGATGCCCTCATGGTCAAATGCCGAGGGCTTGACGCCGGGCTGTGTAGTAGCATCGGACTGTTTTTCTTTAATATTTTTGGCCGGTGTCATATCACCACAATTAGTTTGATCATTGTTCGTTATTGATATACTTCATTTACTCTATCAAATATATTTGTTGATATGCCATATTTATATTAGTGTCCTGAATATCTCTTCTGGGCGTCATGAAAATGTTGTAGCCAAATTTGTATAGATTTATCCAGGTTGACTAACATGGAAAAGGATAGCTAACTCTGTGAAATATTTGACTAACTTATGTTTGTAAGTTTTGGGACAATCATTCGACTTACCGAAGTCATTCAATTTCACTCAGATTTATTTTGAGTCAGTGCTGAACCGGGTTTGACACATTATACTTTGAATATCCGGTAGACAGAACGCTGCAGGTTCCATGCAGAGCGTTACAAATGTTCCGCAGCCATGGAGTTTACTTGACTTTATTTCGCAAATAGCCATTGGCTTCCGTGTGCTGTTTTGGGCCCCACTTCGCACCACTGAGTCAAGAAATTAGGTGAAGGAGGAATAGTGACGTGCACGGGCCCTAAGGCTGGGGGATAGTGAGTAGAGGCGATGCAACCGGGTAAATGTAAGTTGAGGAGGAAGAAACTAGAAGTTTTTTCTTAAGGTGATAATTATAATTACACGGATTGGAGGTTAGACGTGACCATCTGGAAAATTTAATAAAATGTATTCTTGTCAGTGAATGGGAACGAAGGAATCGAAGCAACAATGTGTGAAACTGTCCTAGAGGAATTGAATTTGTGACTAACTATAAGTCCCATTGGATTACTACCATTATACCAATGTCCCATTTCAAACCACAAAGCTCCATTATTCCACGACATCTGAACGAAAATTAAAGTTGCTCACTTATAGCGACAATTTTTGTTAAACAGCGACTAGTTTTCAGAATAATTAAACAAATGTCCATAAGAACTGATTTTGGAATTCAACAAACTTCCTATCGAAATAAAACGACAGTGAAACAGATATTATCAACGTTTTAAATATATTTTTACATCTTTTCAATTATTATGTGTAAGAAGTTTTACTTCCCACACTAGGGTCGTTATATTTTTATACTATGGAGAAGAATATGAGCAAGGTTGGAAGATTTGTGATTAGCTGTCCCTAGAATCGACTCACATGAGCTAATATACTTAGTTCCATCAAATGATCAACAGCATGCGTTGAATATTGGACGATGACTGAAACATTATGATGAAGTTGGGTTACAACACTACAAAGTACTTATGATGTTCGGACAGAACGACGTGGCTATAAATGATCACTGATCTGATGCACCTTCACAAAATGTGTTCATCTACAAAACATTACAAAACATTCCACGCAGTGGAATGTTTTGTAGATAATCAAGATTATCGAGAACGCACGAACGGGATTCGAAAACAGTCGCTCAAAATCGAACTGATGAAGAAGCAATATCGTTTTGAAATCTTTTATTTGACGTCGGATAATTCCTTACCGTTACGAAGTATATATCATTCCTCCTGAAGTATATTTTCCTATGAAATAAATCATCTCCCAAAAATTATTTTTGTCTCATTGCCAGTGGCAGAAATTACGAACACCTCAATCCGAAAATGCCTTCTATGAAGCGCTGATGACCTGCAATAATTCTATTGGAAAACATTCATTGGTGCAGGTGAACAGCAACCTAGTTAAACCCAAAATGGAACGAGAGACATTTGCAATTACAAAATCGCCATGATGGAAAATTTATTTTAGAAAGAGACCAAACTGATTGAAACATCACTGAGTTATTTTGCGTGGAATAAGCACTCCCGTTTGTCAGTTTCATAAATTATAACAACTGTTCCACATCAGTTCAGATAAACTGCTTGTGATAGTGAATGCCTTCCTTTATCGTCCTCACAGAGAGTTGTTGAACAGACGAATTGAGCAGTTATAAAGAAGATCACAGTTTGGTTAGGTTAGTTGTCTGCTTTTGAAATAAAACGTAATCAAAAGTAGAAGTAGAAAAAATAATTCGCTTCATGAAGGGTTTTTGTTCAACAACACATGAAGCGTGGTCTAACCTTGCCACTTCTCAACATGCCCCAGTTACAGCAGCGTTAGAGTAGGAACTTCCATGATCAATAATTGCCGAATGGAAAGGTATACGGTAAGTTTAGTTCAGGCAGTTAGTTAGTTTATTAATGCCCGGCAATATCTTAACGTGTAATTTGTTGCCCTCTTGAAATAGCTTTTCATCCAACAAGGAACGTTTTCCAAGGTTAATGCAGAAAGTTTTTTGTGGATAAAGAGTGAGGTTCAAATTGCATTTGTGCTTGTCGAAAAAGACTTTTTGCAGCATAGTGATTTTAGAACGTTTTTTTTTCATAGTGTTTTTTTTTTATCAATTAACAGTTGAACATAAAGTCTGGGAAAAACGCAGCCTGCGTTAGGACCCAAGAACGAGGCATATACGATCAACCCAACTTTGAATACCAATAGCGTATTAACTACAAGCATCTGTAATAAATAGTGGAAGGTGATAAGTACAGCGCTATAGGTCGCGATCAAATGTCTGCGACCGTTAATGTATTTATTGACGAATTATCTGCCACTACGATTGGCATGCAGTATGTTCATAACTATATAATTTTTTAAGAATTTTTCGTTCTGCAATGTAGGTACCACGCAGACAATAGTCGATTATTTGAAATTACGCAAAGGTCAAAACTATAATTTTTTGACAGCTGTTGCTAAATTTGCAGCAAGTGAGCGTAACAGTTCTTCAGGGTGTATAGAAGCTCATAACATCATTCTAATGAGTTCCTTTCTAACTTGGGAAAATCATATCACCATTAGTATGGACGCACATATGTTTGAGTTTAGAGATCCCTTTTTTTTCATTGGATGGTCTAACGTAATATATAATTATTCATGAAATTATCAGTATCAAGCAAACCTATTAGAAGGCGAACACGAGGAAAGAAATGCCATTAGTCTCACATCAATGGATAAACAGCTTTAAAAAGCCGTGTATGCACAGAGGTGTGTCATGAGAACAGTGATGGGAGCGTTTCATGATAGTGATACACGGAGATTAGAAACTATAAGTTCTGTTTCATTGCCGAAACAAGGATGATAAAACCATAGAACACACCCACCTGTCATCTGCTAGAAATGCAACACAGAGTTACCAAATGACAATAGCTAAATTTGATTTGAGGGGTAACATTAAACAGTTGTTCATATGCTTTTGTTTTTTCAGAAGGCTTCGAAAGATGATTGTGAGTCTAAATTTGAGCAAAACCCTATGATAAATAATTAAATAACCCAAACGAACTTATTTCAAACGACTCCCATCTGACCGACCATCTGAGCGTTCGGTTAGCAGATGATGTGTGGTCCCTTAACACACACCTTTTTGGTTTCATAGTCTAGTCTTGCATCACTCCAGGACCGGGTAGGTGTGGCAGCAACACAAGATCAGGAACATGCTATGCAAAAAAGCGCAATCTGAAATCGTATTGAGAACTACTCCCCTTTCACGTTGAAGGCATATGTTTTCGGTCGAAACTCTTGTTAAGACGACAGAGAATGTTCAATTTTTACGATTAAATCAATCAAATCATAGAGAGGTTTCTAACGAATGTTAAATCAACGAACAAATTTAAGTCTGCGAGACTTAGTCATAGAAGCGTTTGTGTGAACGTGCAGGAGATGAGTAATGGGATGAGCTGTTGAGCTTCAAATTGAGGAAGAAAATTAGGATACGGCGATGAATGAAAACATGCTAGTGTAAATAATATGGCAGGCAAGTTATCCTAATCTATTCGATTTTGAACAAAGTTGACTTTAAAATTCGGATACTTTTCCATTTTACGAAAGGGACATAAAGTGACTCGTAAGTGCAACTATTAACATTGCATGAAATTGGAAGAATCTCCAAAAAGTTGGAAACAAGTTAATACCAAACGAAGACGGAATCAAAGTAAAAAGTATGGCATTTCTTATATAGTGGATAAATTAAACCGAATAAATTATATCTTTTGATTGTACATTGAATCCCTGTACTTATTGTTAATCCATTAAGTCTATCTCAATTCCGCGCATATTCAATGAGATATCCTTCTGCAATTGAGCCCTGTTACCGAGTTGAACTCGTTTGCTAAGTCCTCATCACCACGAGCTCCCACACTCCATCGCACGGGAACGACATTTGGAAGCTGAATAATATGTTACACAATGCTATCAGAAATGCACCACTATACGTGCTATCACATTTCTGTAGGCTACATTGCTGTACTTCCAGCTGATTTAATACTGTGCTTCCAGATCCATGGATACAATTGCAGTGCTTCAATTTTCTGCTGATTTTTCTTGAATTGCAGACTACACAGTGATTCAAATACACTGCCTCCGTCCTCCCGGCCAACATAAAGCCTCTTCACAGAACGACGATCTGCTTTCTAGCCATTAATATGTTCTTCAGTTTCAAAGTTCAAGCGTCAACACGATCTAAAAAGCAGTAACCTGACTGATATTGGATCGTTGGAGCTGCAGTCAACTTCATTAGCAGGCCGTTGTGCTCCCCTTTCCTCACGATACAGCTGAACATTGCTGGGGTTGGCTGTGGTCGAGTTCAGTGTAGCGAAATAATGTTTACCATGTGGATTGGAGGCCAGAAACTGCAATTTCAATTACTTGCTCATTGAATTATCATAAGGTGATATTTAACGACAGCTGTAACTAACTGGATGTCTTATCTCAGCTATTGTTTAACGTCGTACCACCCTCTTTCGAGACACTGTCATCGATTATGCAAGCGTTCCCATCATCAAAATGATTGGATTCTCTATCAACGATGATACGTTATTCCCCATCATACAGAAGCAAATACAGCCGTAAGGTCGAATCACTAAGGAAAAGGTTGCCGACGGAATGACACACCTCACCCATCTCTCCTGCACTCATAAGCAAACGGAAATTCATCGCTTTTGCAATAATGTGTTCAACCATGACTCTGCTACACACGACTTGGGTCTGGGGACCTGTAGCTTCACTCGTTTTGCTCGGCTGCGACATAATCGTTTGGCAATATCCCAACAACCCTCATTTCGTTTCTTAACACGACACCAAAGGCGGGGAAGCGCATCAGGGTGGCGTCAAAACTCATCCATTCACAATCTGTCCGTACTTATGCCAATCAAATGCACGTTCTTTCGCTACCTACAGAATGTTGCCTCTCCTCTTTTGAGCCAGCTTTACGCCATCCTTCCACCCAAACTTTGATCTTCCTCTAGACATAGTCCCACTCACCGTCATCCGAACCACCTTTCTTGTTCGATCCATGTTATTACTGATCATTATGATTAAATTTTGCACTGGTTACAATCCTCATTTTAGGCGATCCTGTCATTTGGAATACGTCTTCTTTTGGTAAGAGGAAATAGAGTAAGAATTGGGAAGAGTCAGAGGAAAATCATTCACTGAAATGTCAAAAAATGAAATAGAAAAGTATTCCTCTTTTCAGAGCCCATCCTTTCATTACCGGGTCCGTAACTTTCTGCGGTAGAAGTGTCCAACATTAGGAGAATAAACTTTGCCTTCCCGAGCAATTCTGCGCATTTTCACCAGAAGCTCTTCTTCCTGATAACTAACTTCTGAGTTCAGTGTGTAAGAAAGGCTTGGGGGGTTGGCGTGAACGGAGAGTGTTCCTGATTATTACATTGGAGTGAAAGGAGGACTACAGAGACTCCACAATGCATTAAGTCATGGTGAGTATATGCTTCCGTGGATGACAGGCAAATGCTAAGTCTCCACCAGAAATGGAACTGATTTTATCGAAATTCCGTAGGCTTCGTCCGATGCAGCTAGCAAGGCATGAAATGCTCCATAACTTCCAACAACAATTGACAAGTTCATAAACACTTTACTCGTCGACACGTCGAAACTGGGCTAATAATAATTCTTGATTGGATAATGGTTCAGTGGAAATCTTCGTTATAATTATAATTCGGATGGTCATTGCTTCATAAATAACCAACATAATTACGTGTCATCATCAAAAATTATCTTGATTGATCTAAACTTATCCATGATAATAATGTTTATCATTGATTCATCCCTATTCTTGACTTCATCATGTGTTCGCTTCAAAATTGAGCTTGACAAAATTTAGTTTCTGTCATGAACGAAGCTGTGTTGGTTAAATTTAGTTCATTTCAGTGATTGTGAAATTTAATTTTTATGGAAGCTCAATATGTACTCTAAATTAATTATTACATGCTCAATTCTTGAAATGATTGTATGAAGCTAATTGACTTTATTTTCCTGTAACAACAAGTATCTTCCCCAAGAATCCCCTAATCCCTACCTCCCCTTACTCCCTCCCCCAGCCACGCGGCCAAGAGTTACGATATCTTACCAGCCCTTAAATAAGATGCTAGCCCTCTAGTGGCCAGAGTTGCTATCCCCTCGAGAATATACTGCTCTGACTCAGGCTAAAGCAATTTGCCGCTTAATTTGTTTGAATGACTGCATTAAAACACGACTGGAAAGCAAAGTCGACGAGAAGCTCACGACTAAGATTGCCATGGTATGTTGAGTCGGAACTGCGCCATTGGGCTGCTTTATGGTGAATAAGAAAATATGTATCAGTTTTGCAATATTTCGGAAGCATCACATCTTGGTAGGAAGCTCAAGGATTATCTGAGCAGATGAGTTCTGCATCATGCTTAGTTTTTCAATTTTATCAATAATGCAGGAATTTTCCGTACTCTACTGAAGGGAATTAGATTAGTACCATATTATGTGCCGTCCCTAACTGCACTACACCACGGTTGGGATGCTGCACGGTGGTGAGGCTGCACGGTGGTGATGCTGCACAGTTGTGACGATGTACAGTGCTGTGCACCGTCTCTCACTGCACAGAGGAAATTGCATTGTTTTTAGTTACACGCATATCTTTCTTTATCTAACATGAAGTGTCAGATTGGATTAACATTAATATGATTTTCCTTCACAGTTAACAATATTCGAGTTGTTGAATTTTGTTTTTCTTCGAGTAACTAATACATTTATCTTTACAACATAAACGAGCTTTTGAAACAGAATATTTCAGATAGTCTATACACCTCGATATGGGCTAATCACTTTCTATTCATTCAATGACCGAATTGGCTTCCAATGCTGCAGTTTGCATTGATATCAAATGAGGTCAATTTTTTTCTCGTCCAACTTGAGGGAATTGAACCTCGGTGAATATATAATTGACCATCTCGAAGACATCCAATGATCAGGTGGATGGATAGCGTGTAGCTGGCTTTAGGAAGGAGAGACATTGGTATGATTGTAGCGATAGAGCATACATTGGATAGATGGGAGTGAAGAAGGGTGGTGGATAAACGAATTTTAGCGCGGCCCTGATGCTCTTTCCCGCCCTTGCCTTCTCGTTAAGAAATGGTATTGACGTGCTTGGGGAGGGCCCGGTAATCATGACGCAGCAGAGGTAAACCAGTGAAAGCTGTCGGGCCCTGAGGTTCACACTATCTCAGACCTACATTCATGACACAAAAGGTGTGTTGCAATGTCCTGGCCGGATTCTTTAGCGTTGATTGGCTATGTTCTGTTACTTACGCGAATGCATGAAATAAGTTGTGAGGAATACCTTGCCATTGGCCATCTCTTTCGAAAAGAGGGGAGGCTGGCCTTGAATCTGTACTATCTGAGTCTGCATAACAAAGAGTTTAGTATTCATCCCTCCCGACGAGGTCTGCACGTTCATCAACAACCATTTTCAACTTTCATTTTTGAATTACACGCACTCAGAAGAGAAGGGAGTTGTATCCAAAGATTTTTAACGTATTTTGTGACCTTAACCTGTTCCGATTGATTGATGACATCAATCCTGAATTTTTCTTTATAATATTAAAAAGTAATGGAGACTTATTAGGAACCGTCCCAATCTTTGTTAGCAAACGCATGGAAAACATTTAAGATAACTATAAGAAGCATAACGATTCAGTAATATTTTTTAACGTGTTGACAGCCATCCTACCAAATCAGACATAGTTGACTTTTCGTGCTGCTTCTAACTTCATGTCACCGCTTCTAGTTTCAGATAATGCCTCATGACTGGTCTGTTTTATAATACTAGTTGTCTGTTCATTTGTGGTGCTAGCCTAACAAACTCTATCTTATAGAAAGTATTACTTTGCAAGAAAGTCATTCAGTCATGTATTATTTTTTTCCTGTACTATCAGTAGTGTTGTCATACATATGTTTCATATTTTCAGACGGTGTAATTCAACTTCAAATCATTTGTTTATACAATACTTATTGAAGAGGAAGCAAGCATCAAAATCTATAGAGGTGAGTCGAATAAGACAAACCTCATTGAATTGTTTATTCTTTCATCAGTGTATCAATCAGTTTAGTTCTCAAAAACTCTTTTTCATCAGTGTATAAACCATTTTAGTTCTCAAAAAATCTTTCATCGTTGTATAAACCATTTTAGTTCTCAAAAAATCTTTCATCGTTGTATCAATCAGTTTAGTTCTCAAAAAATCTTTCATCGTTGTATAAACCATTTTAGTTCTCAAAAAATCTTTCATCGTTGTATAAACCATTTTAGTTCTCAAAAAATCTTTCATCGTTGTATAAACCATTTTAGTTCTCAAAAAATCTTTCATCGTTGTATAAACCATTTTAGTTCTCAAAAAATCTTTCATCGTTGTATAAACCATTTTAGTTCTCAAAAAATCTTTCATCGTTGTATAAACCATTTTAGTTCTCAAAAAATCTTTCATCGTTGTATAAACCATTTTAGTTCTCAAAAAATCTTTCATCGTTGTATAAACCATTTTAGTTCTCAAAAAATCTTTCATCGTTGTATAAACCATTTTAGTTCTCAAAAAATCTTTCATCGTTGTATAAACCATTTTAGTTCTCAAAAAATCTTTCATCGTTGTATAAACCATTTTAGTTCTCAAAAAATCTTTCATCGTTGTATAAACCATTTTAGTTCTCAAAAAATCTTTCGTCAGTGTGTAAACTATTTTGTTTCTCGAATCTGTGTTGTAGGTAGCCACACTTTTGCTAGGCAATGATTTTTTTCTATGTTCTGGCCTATCTATAAGTAGCCTTTACATTATTGTTTGAATAATCATTATAGTTTTCATAACAGCATTGTTTTGCTGAGATAACATCAAGGGGCAGGCAACATTAATTTGAATAGAGACGCATAATATGTTCATTCCTTATCACATGAAACAATTTTGTTGAATGCCTCCAATAAAATTCACTGCATTACTGAAGTTATTTTCTTCTCGTCTTGATCCTTGTTCATGTTGTGTGTGTCTTCATTGATGTTACACCGGGGGGACATTGTTTTACACAGGGCCGTTGTATGTTTAGCACAATGTTAAGATTCATATACCATGGGTTTGTTTTGTTGCGATCATTTCATGACTAATCATGTATTATTTTAAACCATGAGAAAAAAATGAAGCTCAAAATCATACACGCGTCCACTCCAAAGTTGGAAATGACTTTCATAAATTGGAAACTATTTCTTTATGATGATGTTATAAGTTTCTGAACACCTCGATATACGCAAAGTAACTGATTCGCTCTCATGCGAATCGATTATTTTCGTGCAGCAACGCAGGCACCACATCGATTATTTTCGATGTGGTGCCTGCGTGGCTGCACGAACGTTTCTTAAAAGTTGAATACATTATCAACAAACAGAGGCAATCGTGATGGTGATTGATTTTTTGCAATTTTTCAAATTATAAAAGGCGATTACTCAATTTATCATGACCTACAGTATTGGATACAACTAATTTCAATGCTTTTTACTTATATCTTGTATTTGATACTCTCAGTATTCGTGGTCAGGCTGATCATAGACACCCAGACTCGCGTCGGAACTTATTTTTTTTTAAACCAATAAGTGATTCGGAGTATTTATGTTCATTGTTTACAACAATGAAAATTGCACACATTTATTTCCACTGTGTCAGTAAGGAGCGAATTTATTTAAACTGTGTCAGTAAGGAGCGAAACTCACCTTTCGTTCTTCACTGACACGAAACTTTGCACACTTGCCTTGGAACACGCTCGTTGTGGAATGAAAAGTTATTTTAAGTGGGTCATCAATTACACGGGAAGATATTGTCGGGCATAAACAAACTTGCAGCTCTCCTGAATTAAACTGGTCTATTTTTTTATCTTCAGCCGAATAATGATCATGGAAGTTCTTAATTGTGCGCTGGTGTAATTATCGCAGGTTGAGAAGTTGAAAGATCTAGAAATTATCTTGAAAATATTGTATTCCTTCACTTTTTATTCATGATTAAGTCGTATTTCAAAAGTCAATAACTTAACAAATCAAATTGCACGACCTTTCCAGCCGCCTCATCCGTTTGGTTACCAACACTCTTGGTCATCGATAAGGGATGCCATCTTTAAAAAAGATGCTGGATTACGTCACCTGTTTTTTTTTCAAGGGCCTCTCTTTCAATTTTAATTTAATTTAAATGAACGGCTTTTATTTAAAAAAGAGGAGCCTAATGAGCCTAATGACAGCTCCTCACAAATCCTCGAATCTTGTTTAATGTATCGGTCAATACTTAGAGTGAAAAATACAGCGACACTCGGTTTGGAATCTAACACATTTTGAAAATAATATCGTCACGAATAGGTGGAATTGTTTAATTCGCTGTTGCTCGGTTTTGATAGCGTATTTGTTGAGAACTTAACATTCAGCTGTATTTTGCTCATATGTGTAATTATCTTGACAACTTGTTGCTGTTTAACAAAAAAGAAATCGCTGAGTGAGTGCCAGCTGTCACTGAGAAAAGTGTCAGGGAAAGTATATGTTCCTTCCATATTAGTTATCCAACATGCTTTAAGCTCGCCCATGAAGTGTCTGGGTAAATCCTTTTATCCTGACACTGTTTCACATTTCGACAAATAATCTGCCGCTGTTTCACATATCAATATTTTTTTTCGATCGAAAATCTTGATTTGCTTCATTATACTCTCATTCACTGCCTGATAATAAATTATATCAGCTTTCCGTTCTTTCTGTTTTGTAATTTTGTTAAGAATTGAAACCCTTGGGTTCATACCTTAACAATTTACAACACCACAGCAGCCCTTCCTCCACCCATTATCCCTAAGCCCATGAGCCCGTGTCCGGTCAACCTCCCACCCTCCATTTCTCGACGCACCTCCCCTCCCTTCATTTCTCGACTCAGTGGAGCAAGTATATCGGGCACTGAACTGCACAGAAGCCAATTACGATCTGGGCTGTTATTGTGTCAAAGTAATCTACCGCAGTAGTGCATGACATCTGCAGCATTATGTGTAGCGGATACCTGCAGTATGTATGGTATATCCAACTCGTCTGAGCACAGACCAAAAAAATATAATCACAATTAAATTAAATAACAAAGGTTAGTCGGATGTTGATCCAATACCGATACACATAAATTAGTAAAATCTTTCAACGTGTTAGTCATTCAAGGCTATGTTAGTCAAACCGACCAACATTGCTTGGTCAAGCCATAAGATGACTAACCATGAATAAATGTACGGATTTTGCTACTGTATTTAGTGAAGCTCACTTCAGATATACATCTAGCTCAATAATACCATTATGGCACATCTTTGAATTTATTGGAGGATAAAAAGGGAGTGGATTTAGAAGGAACGATTCATGATCAAAAAGTTTTTTAAAAAACTAGAAATCTAATATATTTGATTAATGAACATGAAAAACAATCTTATGATTTTTTTACTATAAATATTTGTGGAAAGAGGTGATTTAATGAAACTTCGTCATACTTCAGCAATAATTAGTCCCTAAGGCCTGCAACTTGTGCTAAGCCAACGAAAGATATCTTTGAAGTGGAAATTAGTGGCGGTATGTTTCCCAAATTATGATTATCAAGTTGTTATGGTCCTTTCACATAAGCTCCCTCTGCTGATTATTAAAATTGTGTTTAGATCATTGACGGTTAGAAGTGAATGGCTTCATGTATATTGTACTCATTTAACGCTATCACTCCGATATGTTTTGATTAATTGCAATATGTCCCCACGATTACGGCCAACGAAATTTTTTCTCCCAAGAAGATCGGAAGTGTACTCTGATCTAGACTACTTGGAATATTTTCTTAAAATATTTTTATTTCGAAAACATTGCTTTTTGGATCACGTGTGGTGGCTTATCAAATAATAAAGGTCTGCTGAGTGATGCTCGACATTTAACGAAATCAAGGAAGTTATCATAAGAGATGTTGTCTGGAATATATTGGTCTAAAATGATTCATAATCTTTATCACTGGTAAGTCATCTGTTATATTTTCCGAATACAAAAATTGGAATTCGACTTCGTGTTTAATGGGCTATTTGTATTTTTTATCAGCGTTCTAAGCATTCTCACCCCGACTCATGTAATCAAATGAATAATTCAATCTTAGAAGCAACTCTCTTATTCCCACTCACTTGTGTGAATTTTTCTCGCACGGCGTTCGCCACTTGGCAAGATTAACTCTATCAACGGCACCCAACATTAGCGATGAAAACGGCCTGGTGGCCCTCACGGGTCAAAACTATTTATTTTGCTAAGTATGCAGTGGTCAAGACGAATTGAGAGATTTGATTGTAAGAAACTGCTAAAACAACTATTATTGAACACCACTGGATAAAAAATACTAATAGACAAAAAAATCTATATTATTGATATCATTACAAGTAAATGATGAAATCACGTACGGCAAGGAATCCACCAAGAATTGAGCAAGCTGACCGAGGCAGCGCGAGAGAGCTGCTGTGGATACGCCCACAGGACGTGTACTCACGCACGCACACATGACGTGAACTAACGCACGCACACGCGGTCACCTGCTCCAAAGGAGAGCCAATACGAACAGTCATATCGCCGGCTGCACGGTTCTCTGTGGTGGAAGCGAACAGTACAGTGTTGTTTATGTCGTCGAATAAAACCCACAGATGATTATTCATGGCGTCCCTCGCGGTTCATGTTTTGGACCGCTTTTTTTATTAATGACTTTCCACATCTCTCACTTGAGCCAATGATAGTTCACATACCGTCTCGTTTCCATATTCGAACTGAACAATTGCAAATCAAATGAATAATGAACTCAGTTTGGTCAATTAGTGGTTCGATATGGGAAAAAATTGTATCAATGTTGACGAAACCCCATTCATCACATTTTCATATAGGGGAAAAAATGTTTAATTCTACAATAAGTTTCTAGACATATATCTTGACAGTCAAGCATTTTCTTCCCCAGAAATGCTCATAAGCAATTCTTATCTCTGCTACATTTCTACTTTTCATAGGCATCGATGACTTGCAACGTATCAAAAACCAAACACTGGCAGTAATGATCATTCAAATGAAAGAATGATGGACGACCAATAATGTTCCAGGACTAGAACACTCTAGTATTGGGCGACCAATAATGCGCCATGACTAGAACACTCCAGTTTCAATTTCAAATCAATGAACCACCTCAAAGTTTCAGACCAAAAACAATTTTATCTAATAATATAGACGAGTAGAACAGTTCAACTGTGCATGATCACTTCCCCATCATGAGAGTGGACAATAGAGTATGAATCGGTCTAACAAGTAAAAAATCGTAGCTTTCCATCAATTATTATACATTGGTCAAATAGTGGAACGTCATCCGGAGAAAATCAAATCATCAACGTAGTAACAATAATTTAATTTTAAACTCAAACGATGCCTAGCATCTAAATACTAAATCACTCGGAAACTGTATTGGCTTCATCCTGCCACGTATTGTAATTTCTTACAGTTGTGGTAAAGGATTTTAGGAATGGGTCTAGTATTAAGTAAGGTTCACCCCAAACTAGGCTGCCATTAAGGCATTTTACTTCTCCGGGTCCACTTCATTGCTGTATCATTTATACCCACTTATGTATGTCCTAAGATAATATGTGATTATTTTATTGAACAGGGTTTATACCGGATTTTGGATCCAATGCGGTTAATCGAAATTTCTTTACGGATGAGATTTTTTTACAAAATTTTGTAACGTGAATGCTACATCGAAAGGAAACATTACTGAATACTACTTTTTAGTATGAACTCACCGTCAAACCATCTGCGATGTCTTCTGTCGTCTGTTTGAAAAAAATACTTTGAATTATTCTATAACTGGGGTTTCTTTCGATTTTTTTTCTTGTGCGGTCGTTTCTTCTGTGCATTGACAAAGGGCTAGTCGAATTGAGAAGTAGGTATTGGTTTACAATTCAATTCACGAACTATATCGAGTCTGAACGTTGTTGAGTTGCACACATGCAACGTGTGAGGTAGGATGAGTTGTAAAGTTTGGCATGGCATATACAAACCTGGTTCTTAAGGTACCACAGAAGAAAAAAGTTCATTTATTGGTAATATATACCAAAGAAACAGAGTTAATTTTTCACCTAATAATTGAACTTGATAGCTATTAATTTTCAAGTTTCTATCAGTAGTAAAAAATTTCCGAATCTTCTTTTGTCCGTAATAATTACATATTGATATCTGTGTCTGTGAACCTTCGCAGTAGAATATATCATCAACAATTTGCACGCTAAAAGGTTTGGTTTACATATGTAATGTTTAGTAAGCCATCGGTATACCTATGTCCGACAATTTCAGTAGGTGCGGTACTAATGTCATGCAGCAACGGTACTTACAAACGATCTTAAGCCTCTTTACTACTCGCTTGAGTACTACTCTCAGAGATATTTACAACAATTCTTTGAGTGACCTTGAGAACTGATCTTTACCCGCTAACTAAGGAGTAGTCATTGACAAACGTCAAACGGTTCAGTGTTGGGTACATCATTACGAGTGGGCTAGAGTGCTAGTGTAATGCGAGCCCATTATGACAGCCTGTACTCGTGCTCTAACAAGCCGCTGGGCAGTTATCTCTGAACTACGCCATTATGAGTGGGCTAGAGTGCTAGTGTAATGCGAGCCCATTATGACAGCCTGTACTCGTGCTCTAACAAGCCGCTGGGCAGTTATCTCTGAACTACGCCATTACGAGTGGGCTAGAGTGCTAGTGTCATGCGAGCCCATTATGACAG
>SDVV010011012.1:0-16016 GCA_016164225.1 Gammarus roeselii
TATATAACTGAGCTCTAAATAAAGCATCAAAACATCAGCAGGCAAGGAGTTGTCACGTTTTTCTGAGTATCGTATAAGATATATATCATTACTCTAGTTATTTCATCGCTAATTATTATCTGTTTAATTGATCTACAAATAAACTCATACATATATAAACAAATCTCGTGTGGTGGGACATTCGGTCATAATATGACAGCATATATATATCAAACGCGAAGAAAACCATTGCGAATATCATAGATATAAATAATACAATCGCAGAAAATAACATAAAATTATTTTAATCTGTGCTACGTGTAAATTGATCAATAGTGGTCAAGTCGTTAGCAAGGTTGAAAAAAATCATCATGAACGCGTCCGGAAATCAACATTGGTGCAAGAATGTGTGGGGCTTGAACCTTTAATACTGTATGTAAATTATTATATAACTGTTAGATTTATTATCAATTAAATTATCTTATGAATGTATGTTATCATTCTCCCTAAACACTCGGAGGATTAGCATTGAAAATGCACATATGCTAGATGACATGCAATGAATTGCTATACAGTATGTATGTAATTTATTTCAAGGCTGATCACTGCTTGTTCCTGGGAAAAGAAGCGCGGTATTTGAAGGCTGGCTATGACGTAAAGACGGCCACGACCTATGAGCTCAAAGCAGCACTGATACCGGGAGCTGATTGGGCAAATTTGTTTGGAGGGGCAACAAGGGACTGGGATAGGCACTGCGTAAGGAGTAGAGGGGACTTCATGACCGACACTGAGGCAGTACGGTCACGCGCCCGCTGGGGCCCTCGGCCAGGGTCTAGTGCGGCCAGGGGCAGTCGCAGAACCTTGTCACCTGTATAAATCCGCGGGAGCATCATCTACAAGAGGGACCATGACTTCAGTGGGGGCCCTCGTGTAAATGATGCGTTGAGCCCCGACGCATCCAGCGCCGGGGCTCAACGAGGGGAGGGGGCTGCATTTGTGACGTGTACGTCCGCGGCAAGTGCAGTACGCCTGACACCTGTATCGGTCTGCGGGGCATTTTTTTAAAGGGCGAAGAGCGCCGTCGTGGTGATTTGTCCTATTAGGCGTGCTGGATTGTCAAGAGCTTCGGACGGCAGCTGTGGAGGTGCCTTCGGTATTGCGTAGCTGGCTCATAACTGTGTTAATTAGTTCCGAACGGTGCCACTTAGGTCTAGAGATGTGTGGGAATTCCGTCGGGGCGGCACCCTTTTATCTCGTTATACCTGGTCAGATTTCCCGGCGATTGTGTAAAACCGGTGCAGTGTTGTGTGGAAGCCCCGGATCATTTTTATCGGTGTTTAATTTGGTGGTTTCTATCCAAACTGTGTTCGTGAGCTTCTGAATACATATTATAAGCCATAGTGAAGTGTTCCTACCCATGCAGTCTATTCAATAATAAACCTATATGTCTTTCCTGTCTCCTGCTATTCGCCTTGACCCTCCTCCGCTATCACTATACCTATCTCCTTCAATCATCTTAAATCTGCGTTTCCTTACGGGACATATCTGTCTTGAGCAAAGGCGCTCTTGACCACTGCAACTGTCCAAAATTTTTCAGTCATGTTGCAACTGGTCATTCATCTCTACTCACACTATATCGAAATGTTTTTCGTTCCCCTTCTATGGATTGTCTGTGTGGATCACTATAAGGTGAATAACCCAATATTAAATTCAGTGCTGCTCTTGTGAAAAAATCTATGGACGATCAAAACGTCAGACAGTGAAGTGCAAAAGTGTTGGACAAGGCTCCTCCGCCGCATTAGTTTGTGTTTGTTATGACGAATCCTTGTGCAATCAATTAGTAGCAGTGCAACTCACGAAAACAATTGAATGCAAATCGTGGTTCCTAGATTAATTTTTTGCGGCGCATTGATAAAAGCTGCGGTGGATAAAATTGTTTTTTTAATTCACCGGTGTATATTTGAGAATTACGCGTTTATCATTATTGACAGACAGAGTTGTCTTCCATAAGCGCTGAGTTCTTTTATTTTCCGGGCGTTAACGACGATTGTGTGAATTATATGGGAACGGCTGCAGTGAGAACTTAAGTTATGCATCAACTTGCCCAGTGTTAGTCATATTGCAGTGTCGGGCCCCGGTCTTGATAGAACTAATTATCCGTCAGTGTGTATTGGCGAGCCCGTTCAACTACAGAGGGAAAGTTCCATTTTAATATGCCACCTTAAGTAGTTTGAACTTTTTTTTTCGAGAGATATTTGTGTAAAGGAAGTCGTGGTAAGTGTCTGAGGAATGCCGCATCGAGCGAACTATTAATCTATGAACTGACCCAGTCAGTCTGTGTACTGTGTCCGTAGGCTATAAATAAATAGTTTCGTTCATTACCTGTTGCTCTACCCCTTTTGATTACAAAGTGAAAATTCTATTTTCACATTCCATGCTCAGTAGCGGTCAAGGTCTCCTTTCTATTTTGAGTTGCTTCATCAAGATCTTCTGAGACTGAATTTGTGGGGACGAAATAAGCAGAATGTTTCATCTTCGTGCACCTCCAAGTCCATATCTAAATTCCCATATGGTGTATACTGTCCTCTAACAATTCAAATTGCAACTTACCATACGACCATATTTTGTGTTTCGTTGAACATCTGTTGGGAAGATATAAGGGTATAAGTCTGGCGTTAAGCTTGTACGGACCTTTAATTACATAAGTTAAATTCCTAAATGCGTTATTTCGATCTATGTGAATTTTTACCTAACAAACTCCTGTTTTAAAAGGCCATGTCTTGTGCAGTGCAATTTGTTACAGTGTTCTTGCCCCATGTTCGTGTCTGGTAAAACCTTTATGATGTTTTACTGATCTAGTGTCAGTCATTGTACCGTATTCATAGTCTGTGTATAGCTATAAGAACTACACAATTTGTCTCATGACAATAGTGAAGTGTGAGCATTCTTCGTTAAATATTGTGTCAACGACGACTGTGTAAATTATGTGTGATCTGTTGCATTGATAAATTTTTTAATTCATGGACTGACGTAATGTTAGTCATTGTCCCGTGTCAAATTCGCAGCGTATGTAGAACTAATATGCCAATTTGAGTTTGTGTACCCTTTTAAGTACATAACTTCGATGTGAGTGTATACTTCTACTAACAAGAACATTTTTTTTTAATTCAGTTATCTTCGTGTTAGCTAATTTGCAGCTAACGAATTCCAGTTCAAAATGTCATGTCCTTTACCTTGTTCTACTGAGTTCTTCACACCAGGTTTGTATTATAACATTTTCACCTTCGTGTACCATCCATAGGGCAGCAGGAACTCATTACCTACCGTGTGACCATATATCCTGTGAGGGCAAATTTCAACGTCTCAGCGAACCCTTTGCCTGGAGCGGGGCCTTTGTCAGCAACCCGGCTAACGACTTTTTCCATTGTCTGCAAGGTAGACAGAATGTAAGCCTCCCTGCTACGATCATCCAGTAAATTCACCCCATGTGTGCGCATCTGATAACTCCATTCAGCTTGAGCGCCGTCCCAGACAACCTTCAACCGTTAAAAATTGATGTGCCAGCACTCTGGTCAACCGCTTGAAGGGGTTCACTGTGTTAACAAATATTCCCCTCTCACGACCAAAGAGCCTGTGAGGCCAACGTATTTTTCCAACCTTAACAACTCAGTGTAAAAAGACTCTTTGTTTGTCCCTAGTAACAGCGCAGGCCTAAAGACCAAGCAGCCCCTTCCACTGTGCCATCAGTCAACCGTCAACGACCCATATTGGGAGCGGCGCTCTAGCTACGGTAGCGCAGCAGTAGATAGTTACAAAGCAGTACTACCTGGCCACAGTTAACACGCGCCCGTACTGGGGCCGTCGCCCTAATTACTGTATCTAGCGACCCAGTTAGTTACAGCGCGGTTCCATCACGACAGTGCAGGAGGGTCACAGCTGCTAAAATACGAAGCCGTGTAGACAACAGAAAAAACGGGTACCCTCTTTCAGGGTGAACTATCCAAAGTTGAGACGGGGGGCGCCGCAGCCGCAGATGTAGAAATCCTGTGCATCATTACCATGGAATAATAATTAGAGTAAGCTAACCTAGGTCCTGTTTTATGTTTCGTGTAAATCAGTATCAAGTTTTCATACAATAACACTAGAAGACTATCCAAGATTCAACGTTCCGTGGCTCTCATAGATAAAAAAAACGCTGAAAGCATAGGGTCTTGGGATATGTCAAGCAGCATGATTGTGCGCCCTCAGCAGTCAATATCAAACACAATCATGTTGTAACATTGGGTCAAGTATTTTTCCACAATGAACCTCAGGTTTGGTCATCTTCCATAGGTCTATGTTGTAAGCAGACCGCACAGTGAGGATTAATTGTTTCTTTTTACGACACCTAAAAATTACATATCACACTAGTTAGGATTTTTTTAGATACGCTAGGATATTAATATGTAAGACCTGTCGAAATTTCAACCATGCCCCATGTTTGCTATAGGATGTCTTGATACAACATGACTGTTTGTTCAAGTGGTAACCAAAGGGGAAGGGGGGAAAAACTAACATGACCAACAAGCCCCAAGTGTGTTTTCAACGCCTGGTTAGCGGCCTCCATGATAATTTTAGGGGGCTGAGTTTCATAATATTCCTATTTTTGTTGTTTGACGCAAGTGCCCGCATGAATCTAGGCCAGAGTTCAACGAAGCTTTTCTGTGTACGAGCTCATTGGTTGTTTCATGATGCGTGACCCTCATCATAAGACATCTCACGGAAGGTCATGTATTCCTAAACTGGTTACAGTATGTGGTGGTGTCCGGCCGATGGCTCTCCAGAGCAGAGGGTGTGCAATTAATAATTTTATACTGTGTGTGAGGCTTTTTGTTATGTGTTGCGTTCACGGTCCGTTGAAATACGAACTATGTCAAGTGCACAAGGCAGGAGTGATCTTACGATAAGAGACTTGCTGCATGCTTGTTCACTTTGGGGCAGAGTGACTATGGGTGTCAGATACACGACACAAAATCCTAGTCAGTGGTCAATGGCATGAGGTGAAACAATGTTTATGTTGTGTGTTGAGTTCACGGTCATTGAGTTACGTACTCAGTCGAGCCTTCAAGGCAATCAGCGATCGTACGACAAGAGGCTCGCTTGCAAACTTGACTGTTTTGGGCAGAGTGGCTAATGTGTTGAATAGAGAACACAAGAAATTAGCTAGTGGTCAATGACAAGAGGTGAAACAACGTTATATGTAAAGCTCACTGAGAAGGGTAAGCTTCTCTCTTCTTCTCACTCTTCACGCTACCAGGTCCGTACGCAGTCACAAATGCCCATTTTTCAACGCCTAACTTTACTGTCACCCACATAAGTCTTGAAGACTTCTCTTTCCACTTAGTAACGCCTCTAGCCAGTCGATCACTCAATAACAACACCACACCTTCTCTTGCCTTACCTTCATTCACGCCTGACTTTCTTCCACTTACCACTCTAAACTCACACTCGCCCTTACCCTTCAACTTAGTCTCACTCAGCGCCAACACATCTAACTTCCTCCTCACAAACATCTCACCTATCTCTCGCCTTTTGCTTCATCCGTACTACAACCACGCACATTCAGCGACCCTAACAATAGGGTTCGGAGAGGCGTGAACAGCTCCTACCCCCGCTCGTCTTGCCGTCTTTTAGGGAGAATTTTACACAGGAGGGGATTCCTAGCCCCCTCGCCCCGCCCCTTATTAGTCGCCTCTTACGACACGCAGGGGTTCAGGTAGCTCTTTTCTAAGCACGGGCTACAGGGCTATAGAAAAGAGAGCAAACTAAATCCTGGGATACATTGGAAGACCGGTTAAACACTTACATAATGAGATAATTCAAATTCTGTGCACAAACCTAGTCTGGTAATTACTGGGTATGCTGTTCAGATCGGAAATCATTCATGAGTCCAAAAGACAGTTGAGTTGGATGGGTAAAAGTTAGTTTAACCAAGATGTTCCCAGCTCTTTGAACTGAAGGGTACCGAAGAATGCTGAATGAGCTCAACCTCTTCATCGCACAATAAAAGGTGGCTCAAAGGCCAGAGCTCAACTGAACAAACTCAGTGAACCAGATTTGATAATTGACGAGATTGAAGGCATATTCAAAAAGGAAAAATACCGTGCTGTGTCAGACCGAAAAGACATGAGTAGTATAATACCATGCTAAAAAACATCAACTTTCATACGTGAACATCCATGTCAGTGGCATCCTGCCCCATCCAAACCAAAGTGGCTACAAGTTGAGCAAGATGATATATCAGAACAATCACTAAGGATCATTCTGCAAAGCTAAGCAACTATCACTATCGGATCATTTGTAAACGATGGTCGACTTGAAATTCTACACATGTAATAGAATGAACAACAAACCACGCATAAACCCGAACGGGCTTGAAATCATCGAAAACATCCTTCAGAGCATCAACTCTGGTCTCATCATTGAAAATAAATCCAAGGCATTCTCAATACTCGACCCAAGACTCCGCTATTATTGCCCAATGGGATGACTTAACGGCCTCTCCCTGAGCCATCAGCAGTCACGGACGTACCGCCAGTAACCACGGACCCAGCAGTAGCGAAAGAGGAACAGACAACAAAAATAGATACGCTACCAACACAGAATACCAATAAAACACCACAGCAGCCCCTGGCCGAAACCGAAGAGTTTCTGGCAGGAATCGAAGGTACTCTCAAACGTTAATATTTATACGCTAAAAGTCTCCGAGACAAAATCGATGAATTGGGGATCACAGCAATGAACGAAAAGATTGCCATAAAAGCAATCATAGAATCGTTGATAAAATTGAGCACCAGAAATTATCTAGGCTACTTCACTCTCCCGGGCTTCTCACCATTTTACAAAGATATAAGGCCGAGAGGGTGAAGGAATACTGTTTCTTGTAAAATATACTGTACAATTATTAGAAGTTTCTAATCCAAGCAGCAGACACGACATAGTATCAATCCAAACAGTTGGTAAACATACGAAGTGTCCAATAACACTTGCCTATCATCCCCTCCCCACCCCGAGCATTGTTGCTGATGATATCGATATTTACAGCACCCTCACAACACAAAACAGTAAAGTGTTTGAAGACTGCAATATTCTTGACATTGAATGGGAAACAGACGAATGTACGTCCACTGGTCATCGTCATATTGATTTTGCTAAGGATAAGTTCTTGACCCAAATGGTAATGACACTTCCAAGAGGTAGTAATATACTTTATCTCCTATTTATTGCGAGTGACTCTCTTGCCTTGTAGCCGGGGCTTTAGAATCTTGCTACCGCATCCCCCGCGTGTCGTAGAAGGCGTCTAGAGGGGCGCTCCGTAGCCGGGAGTAGAATCGTGCTACCGTAACCCCTGCGTGTCGTAAAAGGCGACTAAACGGGGCGGAGCGAAGGGGCTAGGAATCACGTTCTCTGTAAAACCTTTCCTCGAAGACGGCAAGACGAGCAGGGGGAGGAGAGGCACACGCCTCTCCGAACCCTATTGTTAGGGTCGCTGAATGTGCGTGGCTGTAGTACGAATGACGTAAAGAGGAGGGAGATTGGTGAGATGTTTGTGAGGAGGAAGTTTGATGTGTTGGCGCTGAGTGAGACGAAGTTGAGAGGTAAGGGCGAATGTGAGTTTGGTGTGGTAAGTGGAAGAAAGTCTGGTGTGGAGGAAGGTAGAGCACGTCAAGGTGTGGTCTTGATATTGAGTAATCGGTTGGCTAGTAGCGCTACCGAATGGAAGGAGGTGTCCTCAAGATTGATGTGGGTGAAAGTTAAGTTAGGCGTAGAAAGATGGGCATTTGTGAGTGCTTACGGACCTGGCAGTGAGAGGAGTGAAGAGGAGAGGGAGCTATTCTGGACTGACCAGAGTGAGTGTATTGAGAGTTTCGGAGGTCATTTCAATGTAGTTTTACTGGGTGACCTTCATGCGAGAGTTGGAGATGTAGTGGTGAAGAATGTGATAGGAAGGTATGGCGCTTCCGGTAGAAATGACAGTGGAGAAAACCTGATAGGTCTGTGTATGGAACAGGAGTTGGTGGTCGGGAACAGTTTGTTCAAAAAGAGAGATATTCACAAGTACACATGGGCAAGGATGGCCCATGGTGCAATGGTGGAGAGAGCAATGATGGATTTTGTGCTGATATCAAGGAGAGTGGTGGAAAGGCTGTTGAATGTGCGAGTGTTGAGAGGGGAGGGTGGAGGAGTGTTTGAGTATCTGCTGGTAGAAGGTAGATTAAGAGTGGAGCAGAAGTGGAAGAGCAACAAGCGAGTGGGAGGAGGAAGAGAGATAGTGAAAGTGAGTGGACTGAATGTGAGAAGTAGAGCCGAGGAGTTCCAGCAGGCGTTGAAGAAAGAATATGACAACGTGAGAGGACAGGACCTGAGAGATGTGGAGGAAGAATGGGAGACGTTAAGGGATGCGTTGCTGAGATGTGCGAAGCATGTGTGGTGCGCGCCGTGTGGGCGGGTGCAGGAGGAAGAGCTGCGAGTGGTGGAACGAGGAGGTCAAACTGGCGATGGCGCAGAAAATAGGAGCGTTTGAGGAGTGGTTGCAGGTGAAGTCGGAGGCGGCTTATGAAAGCTACAAAGAGAGGAGAAACGGGGTGAAGCGGGTGGTGAGGAAAGCCAAAAGGGACGCTGATGCCCGGTGGGGGCAGACGGTTGTGCCAGAATTTTGAGGAGAACAAAAAAGATGTTCTGGAAAGAGGTGAAGAGTGTGAGAAAGGGAGAGACCGGAAAGGAGGAAGTGGTGAAAGATGAAAACGGACAGTTGTTGTTGAAAAGTGGTGATGTATGGAAGAGGTGGGCCGAGTATTTTGATGTGTTGTTGAATGTCGAGGATGACAGAGAGGCTGACATTGTTGCTGTGGGTGGTGCTGCTCGGATGCCAGTTTTGGGAGAAAGACTTGTTGCGGACATTACCAGGGAAGATGTGTATGAGGCGGTGGACGTGAAGAAAGCAGGGAAATCCCCTGGTTTGAATGGCGTTGCGACCGAGTACCTGAAGAAGGGTGGAGTAACGATTGTCGAATGGTTGGTGATGTTACTGAACTTGTGTTATGTGGCAGGCGTGGTACCGAATGAGTGACGCAGTGCCTGCATTGTTCCGCTATATAAGGGCAAAGGAGATAAAAATAAATGCTGCAACTCGAGAGGTATCAGTCTGTTATGTGTGGTTGGTAAGTTGTACGGGAGAGTGCTGATCAAAAAGATTAGACACTGTACGGACTGCGCAATTGGAGAGGAACAGTGTGGCTTTAGGAGTGGTAGAGGGTGTACCGATCAGATTTTTACAGTGAGACAGGTCTGTGAGATGTACCTTGCCAAAGGAAAGGATGTGTTCTGGGCCTTCATGGATCTGGAGAAGGCATACGACAGGATTGACAAGGAAGCGCTGTGGAGGGTGTTGCGTTTGTATGGAGTGGGCGGATATTTGTCGAAAGCGGTGTAGAGTTCCTTTGCTGACAGTCGAGTATGTGTCAGAGTGGGGAGCGAGGTGAGTGATTGGTTCACAGTGAAAGTGGGACTGAGACAAGGCTGCGTGATGTCTCCCTGGCTGTTCAACCTCTACATGGATGGAGTGGTCAGGGAGGTGAACGCGAGTGTGCTGGGTCGTGGCTTGGAACTGTTGGAAGCGAATATGCGGACTTGGCAGATGAGCTAGTTGCTATTTGCTGAGTTTGGTAAAGTGTGTGAGAGGAGGAAGCTTCGAGTGAACGTCGGTAAGAGTAAAGTAATGAGATGCTCGAGGACTGTCGATGCGAGAAAAATTAGTGTCACCCTAAATGAAGAGCTCATGGAGGAAGTTCAGTGTTCTAAGTATCTGGGCTCCCATGTGGAGAAAACTGAACTAGTGGAAACTGAAGTGAAGACGCGAGTGAAGGAGGGGTGTAAAGTGTTGGGAGCACTAAAGAGTGTAATGAGCTGTAGGACGTTGGGGAGGGAAGCAAAGAAAGGGCTGTATGAAGGTGTTGTTGTCCCACCTGTGCTCTACAGAGCTGAGGCTTGGAGGGTGAGAGCAGAGGAGAGAAGAAGGTTGAATGTTTTCGAGATGAAATGTTTGAGGAGCATGGCTGGAGTAACGCTGAGAGACCGGATCACCAACGACGTGGTTCGAATCAGAACAGGGATGGTAAAGAATTTGGAGGACAGAGTGGATTCACGTATTCTGAGATGGTTCGGGCACATGGAGAGGATGGATGAACGGAGATTGGTGAAAAGGGTGATGAATGCGGTGGCGAGTGGTCGCAAGCTTAGAGGTAGAACGAAGTTTGGGTGGATGGATGGTGTGAAGCAGGCGTTTGGAAGGAGAGACATGAATGTGGAGGTGGCGAGAGAGCGTGCAATGAACTGGCGTGAGTGGAGAATGGTTGTGAATAGTTGATTTTGACGCTGCTCTGATGTGCCTTCCCGCCCTTGGCATCCCGCTGTCGAGATGGTCGAGGGGGGGGGGGGCGGCCATTAAGACACGGCGGGGGTAAACCAGTGAAAACTGTCGGGTCCTGCTGCTGACGACGGATCCTCGGACTGCACTTATGACCCAGAGTGTATGTTGAGGGGGTACCGGCTGGATCCTATAGCACAAAAGGGCTAAGTTGTGTGAGTGAGAGCGTATGAGGGTGTGAGGTGCGCCTTACCGTCGGCCACCCCTCTTTCTGGGGGATGCGGCCTAGAATCTGTATCTGTATGACTCTCTTGTCACGAACGTCGATGTGGGCGAACCACTCGGAACCAGCGACCAGAACTGTATACGTGTCATGATAGAGCTCAAGTTGAAAACGTCTATAAACTGCCAAATAGGTCCCCAACTTCAGGTTAGCTAACTTTGATGGCATAGGAGAGTCAACGTTTTCGCTCATGCTCTCATAAATGGCACCTGCCCCTTGCAATGAAAAGAGGCCAACGTTACCCTTATGTTCAAAATAGGCGATTAAAAGGGTCTTTGTGATTGCCGCCCAATTAAACTCACCTCTGTCATTAGCATATTGATTGAGAGTTTGATTACGAATTAACTTACAGAGTTCTTAGAAACAAATAAGTTCATATGTGACTATCGGCATGGTTTTAGACACAACCGTTTCTTTCCTACGAACCTGCTGCTTTTTTCATGAATGAAATAAAAATTCACGACGTGACTTCTTCCAACGATATTCTTGACCTAAATTTTCAAAAGGCCTTCGATAAATTCCTTCACAAACGCTTAGTTAGTAAATTACATTGCATCGGTATTAGAGGCGAGCTAAATAATTGGATAAAATGCTGGCTCACGGACAAACGACAGCGTGTCGTACGTAACGAAACAACCTCCAATTGGAATCATGTTGCAATCGACGTGCCTCAAGGATTCGTTGTTAGGTTCCTTTATCTTCTTGATATCCATAAACGATCTCGATAGCAACGTTATCTTGAACTTTATGAAGTTTCCAGACAATGCTAAGCCAGGAGGAAAAGTGCAAACCAAACTTAAGTTAGAGGAGATCCAATTATACTCGAATACAATTGTTGATCGGTCAGAAAAGTGGCAAATGAAATTCTAATCTCGACAAATGTGCAGATATGCACATTAGTCATCACAACACAACCCCAAGCACGAATATTTGATTCCTGGACGACACTGATTTCTGTCACCGATTATTATTATTATTAACCACTTAATAAGCAGCAAGCGATGCAACGATGCTGCAATTAACGGCAATAAAATGATAGGAATGATATCCCCCCCCCCTATCTCGTACATCAGCTGACACAGTTTTCTTAAGTAATACAATGCATTTGCTAGACCGCATCTTGAGAATTCCATCCAATTCTTGTTTCTATATCTTAAACAAGACGTTATTAATTTATAGAAGGTTCAACGTAGAGCTAACAAACTATTCCTGTGTTTCCCAATACATCGTATGATGACAAACTACGTGAACCCAACCTTTGTTCGCCAGAGTAACGTCGAGTCAGAGGTGACATGCTCGAAGTGTGGAAGATTGTGAAGGGTAAGGAAAACTTCAGTCAAGCGAGTTTTATCACTCTAGATGCAAACGAAGAGACCAGGAATAATGGATGCAAAATTGTTGGTGAGCGTTTTTCACTCAACATTACGCGCATCGAGACATCACGCGATATACTCGAAATGTTTTTATTAACATGGTAAAAAAGGTGCCCGGCATCGGTCATTATTGGGTGACACCGATCAGTATAGGTTTAATGAGGAATTAAACTGAGACAATCTCGAATCAACACCGTGGGTTGGTGGCTTTATTTTCAAACGATGATTTGAGTTGTTCAATATATCATCGTAAAATGCTATTCCTATTGCAACCTTTCTCTTTCATGATCCTTCAAAACATAAATTACACAGACACTCGTTGCTGTCCTAGTTATAATTCTTCAGAACGTATATTCTCACCATCAGAAGGCGAACGAGTTTGAGCCGAAAGACCTTGCAAACTGACCGAACGACATTTGCAAACACTTGTAAACTTATTAGGACCTTCAGAAACCCTAAAAATTTCAACATCGTAGACTTCGGCAACCTCTTCACGCTGAACGAGAACCAAACTCAAAACAACGTGTTGAAACTACAGCTAGAGAGCTTCAACACGCGGGTCTTCGGAGACATCATGACATACATCTGTATGTCTGGAACAGACTTCCCTCATTGGTGATCGAGAACGGATCAGTAGACACCTTCATGAGTAAATTTGACAAGATTCTTCCTGATTTCGATACTCCAGCGGCTCACGTCAGTTGTATTCGGTGAACGAATCAACAAGGTGCCCAGGAGAGTCTAACTGGTATAAGTTCCCAAAACTCCGCCCTCTCACCTGAATACTGGCTACTACTTCAAACACTGAGAACTGAAGGTATCTACTGATCCGTTCTCGATCACCAATGAGGGAAGTCTGTTCCAGACATACAGATGTATGTCATGATATCTCCGAAGACCCGTGTGTTGAAGCTCTCTAGCTGTACTTTCAACACGTTGTTTTGAGTTTGGTTCTCGTTCAGCGTGAAGAGGTTGCCGAAGTCTACGATGTTGAAATTTTTAGGGTTTCTGAAGGTCCTAATGAGTTTACAAGTGTTTGCAAATGTCGTTCGGTCAGTTTGCAAGGTCTTTCGGCTCAAACTCGTTCGCCTTCTGATGGTGAGAATATAAGTTCTGAAGAATTATAGAAAAGAAGCAGTGTCATAGCTTACTTGGCTTTGTTCGGAGTGCGACGAACTCTCAAGGACCAGTCCAATGTGACTTTCCAATACGTTGTTCTAACCCCAGAAATAATGAGCAAAGTTTTACTTATTAAGGATGGTAAGATGTTAGAGGCCCCAATTCAACCACCAGTCCGATTGGAGCCCCTTACATCTACTTGCGTGTGGGCAGGGATTCCTGCCCAAACTGGGAGCTGAATCGCCTCTGCACCAGCAGTGTGATAACGGATTTGATTTGATTTGATCCTCAGTGCCACCAGAGCCTCAACGCGAGTCATAATATTCTCCCCCTGTAGGGCTCGATGATCATGGATTCCAGTAGGCTCGCACGCCTCAGTGTGCGAGAAAAAAAGACAACGCTTTTAAAATTAGAAAATTTTGAAAAGTTTAGCAATGTCAGACGCACGCTGGTGCGCATAAGAAAAACGCTTAGACGAAACGGACCTCTGCTTCCAATCATTTAGATCTTCAAGAGTAGTAGGTGCGCATGCTAATGCGTACAGGTAGCATCGTCGAGACTAGTACAAGGTTTACGGCTATACGGAAAAAGTCAGCTCCGACAGCAACGCTACACGACCTATAACGCCTCGCGATCCAGGTCGACCACAATAAACTTCATTTATTCAGGTAAGATTCAGACGGAATGAATTCTCGCCTCCAATCATTTAAAACTTCAAGATTTATACGTACGCACGCTAGTGCGCACATGTATCATCGTTGGGACTGGTACATGGTTCACGGCTACACGGGCAAAGTCAGCTCCGACAGCAGCGCAACACAATGTTTACAGATACGCGGTCTGGTTAAGTAGAGGTATAATTTAATTTTTCAGGTAAGATAGAGATTCAGACGAAACGAATTCCCGCCTCCGACCACTCAGAAATCAAGGAGTAATATGCACACGCGCCAGTGAGCACAGATAGTATCGTCGAAATTGGTACGATGTCTACGTCTTCACGGATTAGATCAACTCCACCCACAACGCGTCACATGTTCACAGCTTCGCTAGGTCAACCTAAGAAACTACATATGGCCCGTGCATGCGCAAGCGAGCACAGACTGTAGAAAAAACAACTATTTGCAATATCACCAACAGAAACTCCCGCACAAATTTACTAGCAATATATATTATTCATGTCAAAATTGTAGATCGTGAAGAAAGTAGGGGCAGGTTCGTCACGGGCAAAAAATCTGTTCGGATTATTGATTTCGCACTCATTGTTTAAATGGATAGCGTGAGGGGCAGAGGTCCCTTGGGTCCCAATAGAGCCCGCCGAATCCCGGAGGGTAACCCAAATCCCCCGGGTCTTCCCGAGCTTCCCGTGTCCCCCGAGGCCCCTCGTCTCAGCTCATATCGGCTTGTCTCGCATCATTTCGGCCAGTCTCGGCTCGTCGCGACCAACTCGACTCGCCTCAACATGTTTCGACTGATCTCGAAACACCTCGACCAGCCTCGACGAGGCTCTTCCCCTCTGCGCTAGTGATCATGTGGACTGTAATAACAAAAAAATTCTCTCAAGCATTTTTGGGTGGGAGTATGACGGAGTTATATACCCTATCACAGCGCCCACCTACAGAGTATGGACAGTGGTCCAGGGCATCTCTGTTCCCCATCTTCACGGCCCGTGAATGGGTACGAGAGTCGGAGACCCCTAATGATAGATAACCTCGGGTGGCTTTGCGGTACGCAAACATATTGGTTTGTGACAGAGAGTGATCACACTCAGTGAGTCTCCGCACAGAGGACTGCGGCTGTACAATATAGAAGCATTTTTTAAGAAAATACAAAAGTTCATCTTTGATTCTCAAATTTCTTTTAAGCCCTTGTAAGTCTCGTTCATGATTATATCGGTTCCCGTCAATTGTGACGCCATCCTCAAACATATAATCTTCGATACAGTCTGCCATCTTTCAACTGTTCCCACAGTACACACCACATTACTCCGAAAAATAAATTTACTCACCACCGTATCTCAGTAGTGGTTCATTCGGGAACAAAACGAAAGATTTCCCCCAAACAAGAAGCTATTCTGTCAGTACGTCATGTTGATAAAATAATTACCTTAATGATCACCTGGGGAGACTAATTTTACTTGCCGAAATTTGTAGCTTCCCCTCAACCGAATTCAAAAACCAAATGATCCTGAAATCATTCCAACTGAAGAAAAGGTATGAGGATTCGAAACCGGTCAAATTATTGATGTCAGCACAGGTAGGAAACCTTATTGCCACCTACAGCCTTGAAAGACGCAATCGTATGAATAAACATTTCAATGAGTACCACCTATCACGCATGCAGGGTAAAACATAATAAACATAAAGAAGATATGCGACCTGAAGCGATCTTTAGAATTGTGACGTCATGAGTAAAAGTCATTATTAGTTCCAATACATCGAGTTGGAATGATCATACATTGTTTTCAATCGCAATATTATTTTACTGCAAGAAAACTTCTTTGATTATAATGAAAACGTTCTTTGGAAGCTCCGCATTAACGGGGACTTAAACAAAAGTAGGAAAATCTATAGCTAACCTTCCCATATTTATACTCCCTCGCCATTTATTCTCACTTCCTATCTTCATCTTCATGTGTGCCTATGGTACGACACCCCCTTCACGCATTCCTGTTCCTGGGTAATGCCATCTCTGCGAATAGATGAATTCTCGCCAGCTGCCGAATGCTCAGCTCGCCCTCGCTTCCAATTATTGGGCGGCCGCTAATTGAGTCATGGGGATTGTTTTATTATTCGATCAACTATTGGGGTGGGCTCGGACTTCTTTTTATTGGCGGCATTAACGCTCTTCTAGAGGAGCT
>SDVV010011013.1:0-16016 GCA_016164225.1 Gammarus roeselii
ATGTCCATCAGGCAGGGCTGGATTGGGTGGATGGGCTTTACTAAATAATGTCCATCAGGCAGGGCTGGATTGGGTGGGTGGGCTTTAATAAATAATGTCCATCAGGCAGGGCTGGATTGGGTGGGTGGGCTTTACTAAATAATGTCCATCAGGCAGGGCTGGATTGGGTGGGTGGGCTTTACTAAATAATGTCCATCAGGCAGGGCTGGATTGGGTGGGTGGGCTTATAAATGGCGCACGATTTTAGCAGTCACTGGAGTCTCAGACGCGACGAGGGACCCTAGTGAAAGCTATTGGAACGACTATTAGAACAAATATTACAACGATTGTTACAAATATTTTTACGACAACTATTAGAACGAAAACAAAACGAAAATTGTAACATAAATTAGAACGATCATTTGAACACGTATTTCAACGACTGTAAGAAGGACTAAAAGAATATCTGTTAGAGCGATTATTACAAAGACTACTATGAAAACTATTAGAACGTTATAATAGTTTTATAATTAATGAACTATTATAACGACTGTAAGAAGGACTATTAGAACGACTACAAGAACCGCTTTTAGAAAGAAAAATGGGTCATATGAATACTGAAATGACTATATGAACGAATATTAAAACGATCATACGAATGACAATAGGTCTCGTAAACATCTACTCATCCTTAGAAATGATTAATTACAACAATTCATCATTTATAATTCGACTGGCTAGACATGTGCACCTCTATGCTGTTCTATGCACTTCTATGCTATTCTATGCACCTCTATGCTGTTCTATGCACCTCTATGCTGTTCTATGCACCTCTATGTTTTTCTATGCTCCTCTATGCGGTTCTATGCCCCTCTATGCTGTTCTATGCACCTATATGCTGTTCTATGCCCCTCTACGCTGTTCTATGCACCTCTATGCTGTTATTTTCACCTCTATGCTGTTCTATGCTGAATTTACTGATTTTTGAAACATTTTTCACCGTATTTATGTTACGGTCGAATGTAAATGAATAACGAGAAGCAATTAAATAAATTAATCTGTACGAACATTACACCCAAGCCTCATTAAACACTTCTTCAATAGAACAGCCCTTAGACAAGTTCATTCACCCGCATGAAAATTGATGAATGTAAAAAAATATATTCCCAAGTGCGAGCAGTATAAAGTTCTGGAAGGTATTTCATACAGAATAAATATATAGCAGTAGTCAATATTATTAAATTTAAAAATCGCACGACAAAGATGAATGTTATATTATGTAATAGCGTGCTGGTATTATGAAGACGTACAACGTGTTCCAGAAGACGCGCGCTCTCTTGTGGCGCACACCTTACAACGTGTTCCAGATGACGTGCGCTCTCGTGTGGCGCACACCTTACAACGTGTTCCAGGAGACGTGTGCTCTCGTGAGGCGCACACCTTACAACGTGTTCCAGAAGACGTGCGCACTCGTGTGGCGCACACCTTACAACGTGTTCCAGAAGACGTGCGCTCTCGTGTGGCGCACACTTTACAACGTGTGCCAGAAGACGTGCGCACTCGTGTGGCGCACACCTTACACCCATCACGGCCCGCAGAGAGAGTGGTGGGTGCTGATCAAGTGGAAACAGGGGTTGAAACAGATACTGTACATGACCACAAAGGGTAAAGGACCATCGATAATACGAAAGAGGGTACATGCATACTATATGGAATCGAGATCTTGAAGAATATTGTTATAGATGGATATCCCAGCAGCAGCTCGAGCATAGAAGTCATTACCCACACTTATACCGCGGTTCTCTTGTTCATATCATCAGAACCTCAACACCAACTATCAATAGAGACTCACACGGGCCACTGCAACCAATAAACTAAAAATCTGCAATAAGATAATTGCAAAAATATAACTTTTTAATTTCCTAGGCCATCAATGCATTTTTTTTCAGTAAATTTGAGTGTTTCGTGAGCAAGGATTAGTCAACTTGGGGTGTACAGGATACCAGCCACCATATTATCGAAAGTTCATCGTCGTTTAGACCACGGGACCAAGACGAACGCCTCAGAAGTCTACTTGTAGTCCACACGTGGGCGTATAAGATACTAGCCACCAAATTATCAAAAGTTGGTCTTCGCTCAGACCATGGTACCGAGATAAACGCTACGCGGGTCTACAGTGTACTCAGAACGGGTTATGAGCGGACGGGCACGAGGGAGGTACGGGCACAAGAGATGTGCTGGAACGGGCCACAAGCGGGTCTGAACCACGAGACACGTGAGAAAAGCGGGCTCACAGTTTGAGCGGGCGTCAGGAATTGACCTAAGGGAGGAGCGGGCACAGGAAGGAGGAACGAGTACCACGAGCGAGAACCACGACCAGGCACCAGGCTAAGAAGAGCGGGCACGAGGCACGAGAAGCGGGCACCACTAGCGGTCGAGCCAACGTCAGGCTGACACTGAGGGTATGCCGTCTAGCAGGGCGCAAGCGGCAGCACCTTGAGCAGCTCTGCTTCTCCTCGATACCTCCTCCCGCCACTCGCTCGCTAATACTCTTTTTAGAATGTTTTTCTGGCCATATTACATACACTTTGGTTGCCCTGTCAAAACATGCACGGGCTAACTCCCTCACAAGCTCCCCCCTTCTCCTTCTTTCAAACACCCCCTCGTCGACCCTTCACTTGCTCGCATACCTCAGTTCATGCATGCTGGCAGCACACGGCGAACGGGCATATGATGTACATGATGATGAGCGCATACAAGGTGAACGCCCTCATGATGAACGCATACAAGGTGAACACCCTCACTGGATGGACGCACACTGGATGGACGCACTCTGGATGGACGCACACTGGATGAACGCACACTGGATGGACGCACACTAGATGGACGCACACTGGATGGACGCACACTGAATGGACGCACTCTGGATGGACGCACACTGGATGGACGCACACTGGATGGACGCACTCTGGATGGACGCACTCTGGATGGACACACACTGGATGAACGCACACTGGATGGACGCACACTAGATGGACGCACACTGGATGGATGCACACTGGATGGACGCACACTAGATGGACGCACTCTGGATGGACGCACACTGGATGAACGCACACTGGATGGACGCACACTAGATGGACGCACACTGGATGGATGCACGCTGGATGGACGCACACTGGATGGACGCACACTGGATGAACGCACACTGGATGGACACACACTAGATGGACGCACTCTGGATGGACGCACACTGGATGAACGCACACTGGATGGACGCACACTAGATGGACGCACACTGGATGGACGCACACTGGATTGACGCACACTGGATGGACGCACACTGGATGGGCGCATACTGGATGAACGCACACTGGATGGACGCACACCGGATGGGCGCACACTGGATGGAAACTCACTTGATGGACGCATATTGGATGGACACACACTGGATGGACGCACACTGGATGGACGCTCGCTTGATCGATGCTCACTGGATGGACGCACATTGGAGTGACGCACACTGGATGGACGCACACTAGACGGACGCACACTGGATGGACGCACACTGGATGGACGCACACTGGATGGACGCACACTGGATAGACGCTTCTGTATGGACGCATACTGGATGGACGCTTCTGGATGGACGCACTCTGGATGGACGCTTCTGGATGGACGCACACTAGATGGACGCACACTGGATGGACGCACACTGGATATACGCACCCAGGAATATGACCAGTCAAAAACAATCACCCTGGAGATGTATATTGAGCATATGCGCAAAATGTCGAGATCTATCAGACGTACATAAGGTGCAATTAACTCATTGTTTGCCAAGCTCGTTCCATGCGTCTTGTAAGTTAACTAATTGTTTGCCAAGCTCGTTCCATGCGTTTTGTAAGTCAACTCATTGTTTGTCAAGCTCGTTCCATGCGTCTTGTAAGTCAACTAATTGTTTGCCAAGCTCGTTCCATGCGTCTTGTAAGTTAACTCATTGTTTGCCAAGCTCGTTCCATGCGTCTTGTAAGTCAACTCATTGTTTGTCAAGCTCGTTCCATGCGTCTTATTAGTCAACTAATTGTTTGCCAAGCTCGTTCCATGCGTCTTGTAAGTCAACTCATTGTTTGCCAAGCTCGTTCCATGCTTCTTGTAAGTTGTTGCACGGGGATGTAACTTAAAAACTCGCCACTGCTAAGTTTAAAAATTTCCCTTGATGTAACCATGTTTAAAAGGGAACGTTGCTCGGTCTTTGTACTAGTTACTTTGTTACGTTTTCAACATACAAGAATTTCTTTTATTTGAGGGGTGTAAGAAATTAGAGTGTGTGTCCTCCCCCTTCCCCTCCCCCCTCAAAAAAAGACGCATAAGAATATTTTGTTATTTCAACTCACTTTCTCCAGAGTCACTGCCTAAGGTGCGACGAGACACGTGCCTGAACATTCCCCAACACCTACCCCGAGAGTGAATCATCACCGTCAGTCACATCAAAGATGGAACAGAACTACGTTGGTAGCTCTCTGCGTGGATCTACTGCGGCTTCAGTGGGGTTAATAAATCAGTTTGTATGATAGTTAATATTGCAAGCCTTGGAATCAGTTTTGCAGTTACCTTTCATTAATGAAGTAGTGAAACTTGGACCTAAAGCGGTAGAATAAAAATCATAATCAGAGCTCATACTAAGAACAAAATGCACTACAAGCGTACGTAGATGGTCTGTATTTGGTCAGACCTTCCATTCGAACACAATTGCTAAACTAGTAAGATACAGGAAACCTTATAAACGCCTGCAACTCGTCACCATGCCAAGTTATCATATTTCAATTATGTGTAATACCAATTTTCGAAGTGAGTGGCGTAACGAGGAGGTGGGAGCATGATGCCATACCCGCCTCGACACACGTGGGAGCATGATGCCATACCCCCCTCGTCACATAGCTCTGTAAAGAGTGCCCTCGTGTGGTCTACCCTTTTCATAAAATCTTTGGTACGTCGTTGTCCTGTTTGCTCACTTAGCCCCAATCGCTTCGAGTCGGACTCGCCCCTCTGGAAACCTGTCCGTCCTCATTTGAGTCCTGCATACCCCCACTTGAGTCCGGACCACCCTTTCCTGAGCCTTTCTTGCCGTTCGAGAGTCCTGCTCACCTCTTCTTGAGCAATAATCCCGTCCCCTCTAGACCCAGCCCCCCCCATATTACCCCCTGCTCCACCACCGAATATTAGTTGCTATAAATAAGTCATTGGCGGCTCCACCGCTCAGCCGCGACCCACGTCATTAGAGGAGGCGGGAATAGAACGGGGGATAAACTGCACCCCCAGGACGGGGCCTACTCTCGCGTGGGAGGGTGGAGGTGTGTGGCCCTGATAGTGGGGAAAAGGGGCACGATTTGTCCGTATACCTATACAGAGAGGTTATACAGTGAGGTTATAGAGTGAGGTGAGATGCCTCCAGTGAAAAGGACTGTTCCCGCACACCAAGCTGACCCAACTTGCCCGTCTGCACGATGTGTTACGGTAAGCCGTTTGCTAGCCATTGCCTCGATCAGCACTTAACATTGTTGTTATTGCTAAACAAAGCCTCGATAAATGACCTGAACCATTATTATTGATAAACAACGCCTCGATAAATGAACTGAACCATTGTTATTGATAAACAACGCCTCGATAAATGAACTGAACCATTGTTATTGATAAAAAAACGCCTCGATAAATGAACTGAACCATTGTTATTGATAAACAACGCCTCGATAAATGAACTGAACCATTGTTATTGATAAACAACGCCTCGATAAATGAACTGAACCATTGTTATTGATAAACAAAGCCTCGATAAATGAACTGAAACATTGTTTTTGATAAACAAAGCCTCGATAAATGACCTGAACCATTGTTATTGATAAACAAAGCCTCGAAAAATTACCTGAACCATTTTTATTGATAAACAAAGCCTCGAATAATGAACTGAACCATTGTTATTGATAAACAAAGCCTCGATAAATGACCTGAACCATTGTTTTTGATAGAGAAAGCCTCGATAAATGATCTGAACCATTGTTATTGATAAACAAAGCCTCGAAAAATGACCTGAACTATTGTTATAGATAAACAACGCCTCGATAAATGCCCTGAACCATTGTTATTGCTGAACAAAATCTCGATAAATTACCTGAGCCATTGTTATTGATAAACAAAGCCTCAATAAATCCCCTGAACCATTGTTATTGATAAACAAAATTTCGATAAATGACCTGAACCATTGTTATTGATAAACAAACCCTCGATAAATGACCTGAACCATTGTTATTGATAAACAAAGCCTCGATAAATGAACTGAACCATTGTTATTGATAACAAAACCTCGATAACTGAACTGAACATTGTAATTGATAAACAAAGCCTCGATAAATGATATGAATCATTGTTATTGATAAACAAAGCCTCGATAAATGACTTGAACCATTGTCATTGATCGAGAAAACCTCGACAATTAATCTGAACTATTGTTATTGATAAACAAAGGCTCGATAAATGAACTGAACCATTGTCATTGATGATCAAAGCCTCGATAAATGACTGGAACCATTATTATTGAAACAGAAAACCTCGATAATTGATCGGAACCATTGTTATTGATAAACAAGCCTGGATAAATGATCTGGACCATTGTCATCAATAAACAATGCCTCGGTAAATGATCTGACCCATTGTCATTGATAAACAGAACATCGTTAAAGGATTAGAACCATTGTCATCGATAAATAAAGCCTCGGTAAATGATCTGAACCATTGATATTGATAAACAAAGCCTCGATATATGATCGGTTCCATTGTTATTGATGAATAAGCCTCGATAAGGTCTGAACCATAGTCATTGATAAACAAAGCATTTAATGTTCATTTCCATTTTAATTGCTTCTCACTACAGCTATTTAAAAAACATGTATGCTATCGCTCTAATAAATACTTTCAGCCAAGTTTACTGATGAGCAACTAATCAAGTTGGGCAAACCATCAGCCGGTTGCGTATCTGCATGAAGACAATCATTCGTTGTAGCATCAGTCGCAAACCATCAGCCGGTTGCGTATCTGCATGAAGACAATCATTCGTTGTAGCATCAGTCGCAAACCATCAGCCGGTTGCGTATCTGCATGAAGACAATCATTCGTTGAAGCATCAGTCGCTATCTTTGCGCGGCAAAGAATCACCTTATCACGTGGCTGAGTAGGGAATTCGTCATACTGTTGTTTCATACATTTCCCTCAGCCTTTTTTCTTCATGTAGATCTAATGAAAAAACAGTTCAATTGGAGATCAGCTTCCGTTTCATCCCCCTTATGCACGGACCAAATCATCCATATCTTAGACAGAATTCTACAGCTCAAATATACTAGGTATCATAATATTTCAAGGCAACCCTCGTGAAGCGCCGATGACCGCCACCCTTCGCCTACTAGGGAAACACGGAGTGAAGTAAACCCACAGGGCGCCTTCTGTATCATCGTGGGCAGCCAACAATTAACCTTTTTGCCCTCCGACAATACTGTGATAATGTGAGGCAGTTCGCGCTGTCGCATTTGGGTGGATGTTGGTGGTCCCTTGAGAAGGAGAGCTGGGAAGAGCAGGACTCTCTGTGCAACGTGGCAACGCTTTGAGTGTTCAATTAGCTTGCAAGCCTATTAACTCGGGGAGGTATAGATCGGATCTTTGTTAAGGTAGAGGGGGTAGGCTATAACTGCAGTAGGGCTGGAGGCGGTAGTAGTATGGTTGGGTGCCACCACCTCTGACGAGTGTTTGGGCCAGGGGTCTCCCTATCTTTGAGGCCTTAGGAAATAAATGGTGTCGGCATCTTTCCAGCGCCGCTTCAAATTGTAATAGATTTTGTTTCATCAGAGTTACTAACCGAGATAATTCGATTGTAATCTTACCGAAACTGGCGTGTAGTTTGCTCAGTCCTCTACCCTTTTGATAAGAGTTTCTTAAATGCATTTTCTAAATTATTCAACTAGGGTTGATGACATGGGATAAACGTTCTGGGCTTCCATTATTGCACACACGCTACTCACACGGTGGTCGAGTGGTTAAAAAGGCCAGCCCATAAACGCCGTGGGTAATAAAAAAAAGACAATCAGGTGGCAGATACCCTGCAACCCGCTAAATAAGCGAAAAATCTCCAGATTACATTTATTAACATAAAAATTAGATTAGCGGCAATTTTATTCAAACGAAAGATGAGAAGAAAAGCCACATCAGAGTGAGCCAAGAGGAAGGCATCAGAACAGCGACAACCCGCCTAGAGTGGGAGGAGCTTAATTAGAGGATGATTGTAGTGGTGTAGAAGATGACTGTACAGTGGTGTATAGGAGGATTATAGAGGTGTAGAGAATCCTTGTAGTGGTGTAGAAGATTATTGAAGTGGTGTAGAGAATATTGTTCTTTCCAAATGTTTACAATTGTTAGAAGATAACTAGAGGCCTTTTGGCCCAAACTATGTTGCCTTTCAATAGAAGAGAGATTAATTCTGAAATAGAAAGCCAAAGAAAGTATCATGTATTTGTGCAGTATCTGTGGTAAAGGATCGAGAAATGGAAAGGTTGCAGTAGACGTTAGCATTTAACGATGATGCAATAAAATAACTCATGCGGTAAAGGATCCAGAAAGGGAAAGGTTGCAGTAGACGTTAGCATTTAACGATGATACAATAAAATAACTCATGCGGTAAAGTATCGAGAAAGGGAAAGGTTGCAGTAGACGTTACCATTTAACGATGATGCAATACAATAACTCAAATTACCACCTGAAGAGAAAGCCACCTACCCACGATGTTGATTTGAGATGGTTTCAGTTTCCTTCCTCGTTCGCAGCGTAGGTACCAATGCCGGGCACCATTTTTACCATGCTATTGCCAATGCCGGGCACTATTTAACCGTACGGGTGTCAATGCCTTCCACCCTTCGTTAACGAATATGCTGACACCAATGCCGGACACAGTTTCTGTCAGTGCTACACCAGGAAGATATTACGCGGCGATTCCGGTAGAATTGAGCGGGCGTGATTTGAACGTCTCGATTGTTTCGCTGTTTACAACTGCACTTGAGAGTTTGTTACATTCTTCGGCCACTCTAAACGTAGAGGAGTTAGCGCTATGTCGAGGATGAAACGCTCACCAACGAGTTTGTAACAATTATTTCTGGCGTCACCAATGACTCCAGCACGTCACTTCTGAGTCGACCATGTCACCACTGACTCGACCACATCACCACTGACTCGACCACGTCACCACTGACTCGACCACGTCACATCTGACTCGACCATATCACCACTGACTCGACCACGTCACCACTGACTCGACCACGTCACATCTGACTCGACCACGTCACCACCGACTCGACCGTCACCACTGACTCGACCGTCACCACTGACTCGATCACGTCACATCTGACTCGACCACGTCACCACCGACTCGATCACGTCACCACTGACTCGATCAATTCACCACTGAATCGATCACGTCACCACTGAATCGATCACTTCACCACTGACTCGATCACGTCACCACTGACTCGATCACGTCACCACCGACTCGACCGTCACCACTGACTCGACCAGTCACCACTGACTCGATCACGTCACATCTGACTCGACCACGTCACCACCGACTCGATCACGTCACCACTGACTCGATCAATTCACCACTGCATCGATCACGTCACCACTGAATCGATCACTTCACCACTGACTCGATCACGTCACCACTGACTCGATCACGTCACCACTGACTCGATAAATTCACCACTGACTTGATCACGTCACCATGGACTCGATCACGTCACCACTGACTCGATCACGTCACCACTGACTCGATCAATTCATCACTGACTCGATCACGTCACCATTGACTCGATCACGTCACCACTGACTCGGCCACGTCACTACTGACTCGATCACGTCACCACTGACTCGACGTTCTCCAGCGAATAAAGGTTGAATTTCAGAAGTCTGCCATCGAACAATTTATTCCGCAGTGAAGGGATAAGTTTAGTAGCTCTACGTTGAACCTGCTCTAATTTAATAACGAACTTTTTAAGAAACGGTCTGAAAGTGCACGTAACAATTTAAGAATACTGTTTCTGCTCTTGTTAGAGATGGAACGGGATATAATACCTAGCAGCTCATTTGCTTTTTAACGGTTTTGTTACGTTGCTCGCTACTTTTCAAATCGTTCTTAATGTTGACACCTAAATCTCTTTATTCGGTGACAGGAATGAAACTCTTTCCAAACATTGCATATTCGTGCTTGGATGGTGATGATATTTGTGCATAACTTTACATTTGACAACATTGATTTTCATTTGCTCCTCTCTGACTAATCACCTTTTTTTGTCTAATTGGATCCCTCAAGTTCTGTTTGGCTTTTTCTCCAAACTTAGTATCGTCTGCCAACTTGCTTATGCTTGAAAGCACGTGTTATTGAGATCGTTAATGAATATTATGAAAAGGACTGGACCTAAAACTAATCCTTGAGGCACGCCGCTTGCTACATGATCTTAAGGGAGAGATGCCCGCTTAGTACGACTCCCTACAGTCTATCTGCGAGCCAACATTTTATGCCCATCCTAATTTCTCAATTAGAAAAACTATTAATTGAAGATTATCTGACCCTTCAAGCTATTATTCATATAAGTTAGATGTTACACTTTGATTGATGATAAACAAACTCTGCCAGACGTGTAGCTGCTGCTGAGATTCATCTGTGTTCTCGTCACAAGTTATCTCAACATATTTGTGTTGAGATAACGCTAACTTTTCGTCAGACATTTTTCTACAGGCACGAAGACTCACAAGTCCACTTCACAAATTATCTTCAATTAATATGGTCGACTGTAGACTCTTACTCACTGTCTCAAACATCATCTAATGAACTCTTCTCAAGTTGTTTCACAATTTACACAATTTTCCCACCAATATTTCCGCTTTTTTCTTTCTTTCTTTTTCTTGATGATATCTACTTGTTTCCGTAGTGTCTTCATCATCAGGAGCATCAGAATCCTCCTCTCCCCATCCGTTGTGTTGACAAATCAGTATGAACTAATGAGGTTAAAATTTATCAGCAAAACCGGAACACAAAAAATACTGGGCTGTTGTGGTCAGACACCGTATCACGGATACAAGTTGAAAAAGAAAATGCAACAGCATGTTCTCTCAGCTCCACCTATCACCTCTTTTCCTACCCATCACCTCCTGTACAGATTGGACAAGGGCTTGAACAAGTCCCTATTGATTTGCATTCATTACTTTCATGGGCTGCACGTTTATGCATTACCCGTACGTTTACTACACTAAAACAACTCGCAGTATTTTCTTTAGTCGCTAGAGTAAGGAGCGACCACGTGAGGAACACGCAAGGCTGAATAGTGGAATTCTGGTTACGGAACACGCAAGGGTGAATAGTGGTATTCTGGTTACGGAACACGCAAGGCTGAATAGTGGAATTCTGGTTACAGAACACGCAAGGCTGAATAGTGGAATTCGGGTTACGGAACACGCAAGGCTGAATAGTGGAATTCTGGTTACAGAACACGCAAGGCTGAATAGTGGAATTCTGGTTACGGAACAAGCAAGGCTGAATAGTGGAATTCGGGTTACATAACGAGCAAGGCTGAATATTGGAATTCTGGTTGCAGAACACGCAAGGCTGAATAGTGGAATTCGGGTTACGGAACGAGCAAGGCTGAATTGTGGAATTCTGGTTACGGAACACACAAGGCTGAATAGTGGAATTCTAGTGGCGGAACACGCAAGGCTGAATAGTGGAATTCTAACTAACAAGAAACAGTCCATTGCACGTAAGAAGAAATGAGAATAAGCCGGTGAAATTCTTATCATTTTTTACTGAATCCATGATACGTGCACCTGAAAACCAAATTTTTGTGGAGGACAATACAAAATAGAGAACGGGGATTTAAAGTTTGGAGTGTTTCAGCGACCGACTCCCAACGGGTTTCCAAGCGGGTACTCGTGGAGGCCAAATCATGCATCATGGCTGACACGAGATTGACAGGGCAGCTGGGATCGATATTTAGACACAATGTCGCTCTCGATGAATCTAAGACTCACTCACACTTTGGCACATCACCTGAAATGATTGATTAATTAATATTTTTGATCATTTTGACAGCAGAGTTAGCTCGGCTTGATGATGCAGAATATTTTATTGGTTCTTGTGACTTATAAAAGAAACCGTAACGCCACCAACCTAAAATAACCTGGCCCAGTGCCGAGTTCAAAATGTAATTTTATATTATTCATGAAATCGCTTACACATAAACACAGTCTTTAGTCAGAGCTTGTACTAAGACTGTACCGTCAGTGCATTGAAAGACCTAATTTTTGCGTTTGATTCCAACATCCCTACAATGGATGCATACTGGGTGTTTCAGAGTTCTTTGAACTAACCGTTGTATATGGTTGAGCTAGGTAAAATAAGCTTATTTGACTTAATGTAGGGGTGTCCGAAAAGGTTTTATTGAAAAATTAAGGCGACTTTTGAGTTTGAGCATGTTGGTGTTAAAATTAAATATCGAAGTGAGAACAAGTTTATTATTATGAAGGAACACTACTGAGTTGGAAGTTACGTCAGGTATTTACGATAGCTATTTGAAATTCCGTCCATCTGCTAGAATGCATGCGTGGAAGCGCCGGCACACATATTGTTGAACACGTATGCAGTTTCATGTATACCTGCAGAGGCGTCACTAACCCTCTCACCGAGATCTTGTTAGGACCGAACTCGTGAGGTGTCCCCAGTTGTAGGAATATAGGGGCGGTATGTCAGGCGACCTCCGGTGGCCAGGCGATGGGACTGCCACAAACAATCCAGCGGTTGGGAAACATATCATCCAATAACTGCCATGCTTGATCATCTAAGTCTTCGTAACTCTTCAACTAAGCATTTTCGGACACGCCTCCATAGAGTGAAATGGGCTTACTTCTCCTTGCTCAACCTTGTATTAAAGTTTGTACGTGGAGTCCAGCAGCACCTTCATAGAGCAGTGTCCTGTGTACTCACTAGGAAACGGTTTGATGTTGAGACATGCCATCTCACTGAAGGCATGTTCATATGGTTAGACCATGCGAGCAAGCTCTCTGACGTAGCGTCCATAACATGTCATGAGCTCTCATCATTGGTTAGGCCATATGAGCAAGCTCTCTGACGTAGCGTCCATAACATGTTTTGAGCTCTCATCATTGGTTAGACCATGTGAGCAAGCTCTCTGACGTAGCGTCCTTAACATGTTTTGAGCTCTCATCATTGGTTAGACCATGTGAGCAAGCTCTCTGACGTAGCGTCCATAACATGTTATGAGCTCTCATCATTGGTTAGACCATATGAGCAAGCTCTCTGACGTAGCGTCCATAACATGTTTTGAGCTCTCATCATTGGTTAGACCATATGAGCAAGCTCGCTGACGTAGCGTCCATAACATGTTTTGAGCTCTCATCATTGGTTAGACCATATGAGCAACCTCTCTGACGTAGCGTCCATAACATGTTTTGAGCTCTCATCTTTGGTTATACCATATGAGCAAGCTCTCTGAAGTAGCGTCCATAACATGTTTTGAGCTCTCATCATTGGTCAGACCATATGAGCAAGCTCTCTGACGTAGCGTCCATAACATGTATTGAGCTCTCACCATTGGTTAGCCCATATGAGCACTCTGACGAAGCGTCCATAACATGTTTTGAGCTCACATCATTGGTTAGACCATATGAGCAAGCTCTCTGACGAAGCGTCCATAATATGTAAAAATGGTCAGAAAAGACTATACACTTTCGACTCTCAAAATCTTATTTTCCCGTTTTGATTACATCATGCTTTTAATATGATTGAATGTAATTATGTATGTTTATGAGAGTGTATGCATGCAGCCGTGCGACAGGAGGAAATTGCTGTATGTTCATGTATACTTATATAAGTAGTCTCATTGCAGGGATGAAGGAAACATACCGCGAACATTAAACATTACTGGAGCTGATGGCCCTGGTGGGACCATCAGCTCCAGTGATGTTTAATGTTCGCGGTATGTTTCCTTCATCCCTGCAATGAGACTACATATATAAGTATACACGAACATACAGCAATTTCCTCCTGTCGCACGGCTGAACATACAGCGATTTCCCTGTGCGACTGTTTCCAATGTGCGTCTGCTCCCACTGTGCGACTGCTCCTACTGTGCGATTGCTCCAACTGTGAGACTGTTCCCACTGTGCGACTGCCCCCACTGTGCAACTACTCACACCGTGCGACTGTCCCCACTGTGCGACTGCTCACACAGTGCGACTGCTCCTACTGTGCCACTGCTCTTCCTGTGCGACTGCTCCCACTGTGCGATGATCCCCCTGTGCAACTGCTCCCTCTGCGCGACTGCTCCCACGGTGCGACTGCCCCCACTGTGCGACTGCTCCCACTGTGCCACTGCTCCTACTGTGCGATTGCTCCCACTGTGCGACTGCTCCCCCTGTGCAACTGCTCCTTCTGCGCGACTGCCCCCACTGTGCGACTGCTCCCCCTGTGCGACTGCTCCCACTGTGCGACTGCTCCCCCTGTGCGACTGCTTCTACTGTGCGACTGCTCCCCCTGTGCGACTGTCCCCACAGTGCGACTGCTCCCACTTTGCGACTGTCCCCACTGTGCGATTGCTCTCACTGTGCGACTGTCCACACAGTGCGACTGCTCCCACTGAGCGACTGTCCCCACTGTGCGACTGCTCCCCCTGTGCGACTGCTCCCACTGTGCGACTGCCCCCACTGTGCGACTTCTCCCCCTGTGTGACTGCTCCCAGCGGCGGTTCAACAAATTTTTTACTCCGACCAATTCTTGCTTACATTGCAGGCTCTTGTTTATACCATCCCAATTTAGCGGCCACCGTCGGGCACTGCGGTGCAAGCATCATAAACACACCTGGGCCAGGCATTGTATGGTGCGCCAAGCATCGTAGCGTGAGCCAGGCATCGTAAGGTGAGCAAGGCATCGAAAGGTGGGCCAAGAATCGTAGGGTGGGCCAGGCATCATAAGAAGGGCCAGGCATAGTAAGGTGGGCCATGTATCGTAAGGAGGGCCAGGTATCGTAAGGTGCACCAAGCATCGTAGGGTGGGCCAGGCATCGTAAGGTGAGCAAGGCATCGTAAGGTGCGCTAAGCATCGTAGGGCGGACCAGGCATTATAAGGTGGGTCAGGCATCGTAAGGTGGGCCAGGCATCGTAAGGTGGGTCAGGCATCGTAAGGTGGGCCAGGCATCGTAAGGTGGGCCAGGCATCGTAAGGTGGGACAGGCATCGTAGGGTGGGCCAAGCATCGTAAGGTGGACCAGGCATCGTAAGGTGAACCAGGCTTCGTAAGGTGGGACAGGCATCGTAGGGTGGGCCACTCATCGTCGGGTAGGATGGGTATCATAGTGTAGGCCGAGCAACAACGAGTGGAGGACCTCAGAAGATGAGATCACCACACATCGGTTTATGATGGATGATAGACAACGTCATACAAATGGACAACCTATCATGGTGCGCAGCTAAACATCATGAGAGGATATCAAGCATCATAGTATTGTGAAACCAATCCCAGGTCAATCCGAAGTATCATTTCAGATGACTAGCCAACCACACCACTCACTTCAATGGGTAATTTACTGACGCCAGCATGAAAGGCGGATTAAACATCAATACTACAAGGGTGGTTGACTAGCCAACCACACCTCTCACTTCACTGGGTGATTTGCTGACGCCAGCATGAAAGGCGGATAAAACATCAATACTGCAAGGGTGGTTGACTAGCCAACCACACCACTCACTTCACTGGGTAATCTGCTGACGTCAGCATGAAAGGCGGATAAAACATTAATACTGCAAGGGTGGTTGACTAGCCAACCACACCTCTCACTTCACTGGGTAATTTGCTGACGTCAGCATGAAAGGCGGATAAAACATCAATACTGCAAGGGTGGTTGACTAGCCAACCACACCTCTCACTTCACTGGGTGA
>SDVV010011014.1:0-11473 GCA_016164225.1 Gammarus roeselii
TCCTCACAAACATCTCGCCAATCTCCCTCCTCTATACATCACTCGTACTACAGCCACGCACATTCAGCGACTCTAACAATAGGATTTGGAGAGGCGTGTGCCTCTCCTCCCCCCGCTCGTCTTGCCGTCTTCGAGGAAAGGATTTTACAGAGAACGGAATTCCTAGCCCCTTCGCTCCGCCCCGTTTTGTCGCCTCCTACGTCACGCTGGTGGTTGCGGTAGCGCGATTCTACTCCCGGCTACGGGGCGCCCCTTTAGTCGCCTTCTACGACACGCGGTGGATACGGTAGCACGATTCTAAGGCCCCGGCTACAAGGCCAATATGCCACAATTAAAATATGTACTGACAATCAACGACGGTCGCGCCCTACGGGGGAGCCTATTATGACTCACGTTGAGGCTCTGGTGGAAATGAGGCCCAAATCAAATCAAAACCGGCGCTTTGCTTGAGCCTGAGTGATTCACCATGGCTACAGCTGCCATGTTGTCTGACAACACTCTGACTGTGGTTTGGTGCCAATGAGCTCGTGACTGCAGAGCACGGATGATGACCAGCGATTCCTTTGACGTAATTTAGAGTCTGCGTTCCAGTGCTAACCAGCGGCCGTACGGCTGCTGGTCGCTGCAGCAGACAGCTCCCCATGCTTCGTCCGATGCGTCCGTCCAGAGGAGTTGCTTCGGTGGAGGCGTTACGAACGGGACGTGGGAGTGAAAAAAGGTATTGCTGCCCCAGTGCTGTACCGCATTGCTGTTATAGGTGTTAAGAGCGGTGTGCTTGCTGGATAGGCGCAGGGACCGTGCTGCTAGTACCACTTCGTTGAAGAAGTGGCGAGCGTGACGTAGGTAAGGTGACAAGAAATCGATTAGGTTAAGGAAACTCTGATGCTGTTGAAGCAAGAGAGTTTCGCGGGATGGTATTTCCGTGGCCATGTCCTCGCAGCTGTCGATGTGTTGTGAGGTCGGGACGATGGACCCGACCTCTCCGTTTAGCGTGACTCTCGGGAAGTCTATCTGCTGGATGGGTTGTAGAATGGATTTCGCCCTGTGGATGTGGAAGTCTAGCTAGAGGAGAAGGGCGCTGGCCGTTTGGGTGTTGAACCGGCACTGATGTGATGTCGGTGCCCAGAGCAGCCAGTCGTCGATGTCGAAGGCCGTGTCTATCCCTTTGCTGGTGGAGTAAGCGGAGGGGAAGTTTCGCGACTGTCGTAAAGATTTTTGGTCCCAGGTTCAGGCCGAATAGAAGGGCCGTGAAAAGGTATAATTGGTCCCGTAGTTTGAAGGCCAGCTACGTTTATAACCTGGGGTGTATTGGGACGTGCGGGAAAGCGTCCTTGATGTCCAATTTGGTGAACCATAGAGGATGTTTCATCATGGCCCGTATTCTTTGCTGGTTGGACATTCGGAACGTGCTAAGCGTTATGTAGTGGTTGAGTTAGGAGAGTTCGATTACTAAGCGATCCCCTCCCGAGGCTGTGGGAGCTGTAAAGATGCTAGAGACAAAGCTGGTTGCCTGGGTACCGCCTTGACTATGCCTTTCCGCAGGAAGTCGAACACGAGGGGTTTGAGAACGTCCTCGTGATGGCGGTACGAGACCACGTAATCGAGGGGAGGGGGTCGTGGCGTCCATCTTCAGGTGAGGCCTTTGGAAAGGATGCGCTTGACGAGATGAGTGGCCTCGCTCCAGTGTACTAGGCGGCTTCTGAGGGCCACCGGAAGAGCGTCAGTACGTACGGAAAGGAGGGTAGTTTGGCTTTTGGGCCTCCCCGACCTCCTCCCCTTTGAACATTCTGGACATGTCCCGGGGCCAAAGGGGCAGTGGGGAAGTTGGTGCCTAAACCTGTATGTGAGATATTGGGGGTTCCACGCCTTGCTTGGGATGGCATAACGCCACGCCGAGACGCCGGGCGTACCCTGCGATATGCTTGTCGACTACTCTGGGGTTGAAAAGAACTCCTAGTGTTTTGGCCACGAAAGGAACTCCGCGGGACACTACTTTGGCCACAAAAAGCACCCCGCGCAACCACCTTCTGGGGTGTGCGAAACCTCCGTGGTACCGGCGTTGCACGGGTTGCGAAACCGGCAGTAGAGAGCGCCATAGAGGAGAGGAAATCCGTCTTTCTTCGGACGGTTTCCAGCGCCTGGAAAACATTCAAGATCGCCTCGTCGGTGACGAGTTGAGGTTTAAAAACCGATCCTGCTAGAAAGGCTTCGTGAGCCAACTCCGGAGCATGCCTGTCCAGAGTTTGACGGCGAATTTCGCACTGCCACTGAGCCGCTTCGATCAGCGATCCCGCAAACAGTTTGTGAATGGAGCCTGTGGAGAGCTCCGATAAACAATGCATTGTCTGTGGTGTCACCCACGCGCAATCTGTCAAGACGGGATCACGGATGCGAGCAAGAAGACTCGTCAGTGATGCGCTGAGTAAGTTGCCCCTTAGGTTCTGAGCGACCTGAGAGCGGAGCTGGAGATCCTTCGCACTACTTCTGTAGTAATGTGATTGAAAGGGAAGGTGATCTTATTTTTGGTGGCCTCGATGTGGGCCCTTGGAGGGAGGATTGGAACATTGGCGAATTTTATTAGTGCCCTGCACGTGGGGCAGTCCGATGTGAGCGCAAAGTGCGCATTGGACCAGGAGTCGATCCCTTTTGGTGCCAACTTGGTGGGCAGAGCGTCACTAATTTGAGTGAGGAGTTTCAGTAGGGCCTTTGGAATACGTTTCAGATTGAACAGCTCGTCATCCCTGATGGTCACTTGTCGATGGGCTGGTTTCTCGATAGCAAAGACACTCTTAAGCAGCTGGAGAGGTAGCTTCTTAGAAGTAGCCGGGGGAGAAAAGGGGAGGACATCCGGATGAGGTCCTGAACTAGGGAGCTCGTCAGAGCCACCTGAGAGAATATGAAGTTAGGGCCCCGCTCTTGAACTTTTATCAGGTTATTGGGTGGCTCTGTGGTGTAGACATTATAGTCGTAGCTCACAAGCCTCTCCTTGAAAGTTGCGCTTGAGGGGGTACATACCACCTCCTCTGAGTGGGTGGGGGTGGTTCTGGTCCCCGTCATCAGGGGTCTCGAGGAGGGGCCCATGGGCACTGTCCTGCAACATGGAGGTTGTGAGGGTATCGGAGCGGCCTGTAGTCGTTAAAGCTGTCCGTCTGCCTCCGGTAATGGTGTGTACAGCAAGTCAGGCCGAGGTGAGAGAGCTGGAGTGCGCGGAGAGTGGAGGATAAATACGGGGAAAGATGGGAGCTCTTCCCTTCTATATATGTCACCCCATTTCCCTGCTGGGAGTCGAAGTCGGCCCATCCTTCCTCCACCTCCCCGCCCTGTTCGTCATAGGGTTCCTCTTTATACTCTGCATTGCCCTCCCATCCATGATCCCTGTCTTCCACCACTTGGAGCCTGGCTTCTACGGTGTTGAACGCGGACCTGAGTCGAGTTTCAAATCTGGACTTTCCGTGAGCATCCTGAGGACCCTGTCGTATTGTGTGGCCATGGCCGAACTTGGAGGCGCAGGCGTCGGGGCTACCGTATGAGGCGGGGGTGGGTGGGTGACTCGAGGTGCCTGAGCTTGTGCGTGGGCGGCATTTGTCTCCGTGCCCGCTTGGGGCTTGGGGCTGAGGTTGTAGCTGCATCAACTACGTTTGTGGCGGTGGTGGTCCTTGTAGGCGCGAACATAGTGCGCACATGCGCTGGTTTTCCGAGGGGTCTTGTGGGTGCAGTGGCGGTCCCGTGGCTCCCGATCGTTTCCCTGTCGCTGAGGTGGTGCTGGACATCGTTTCTGAAACAACGGAGAGAGAAGTATAAGGAGGATATTCTGATCCAAATATACGTTTAAAACTACCGGCACTTAGCGCGAATATAATAGGTGTTGCCAAGATGCAGTGTGCGACGAAAAATTATGCCGAATACATTGTGTGGCATGAGGGATGCGAGACGTCATATGTGACTCATGACGCTCTGGTTCCGAAAAGCTGCTTTTCATGATTCTCCAAACGAGCTGTCATTGTTCAGAACATAAGTTTAAGTTGGTGCTTGAACGAGCTATTGTGCAGAAGATCTATTTCCCATACCGTCAATACCTGAATCACTAGAATATATATCAGGTTCGCAACCCTCCCTTACGTACTCTATCGTAAGGGTAAGTGTATCGTCATTTGTTAGACGGTTGTCGTCTGCTAAGATTGCAGCTCGTCTGTTGACGTACGCTCGGCCGTTGACGTACGATCCTAAATGGCGTCGTGTGCCAACCGCCCAGCTGTGCAACGATCTTAGGTGAGACTTAATCCTCTGCATGTAGGTATGAATGGCTGTTCGCAGACTGCTGACTTCATTACTAAACATCCATAGCAGGCATCTGCCTACGGCCGTCACCGATCTACATCCGGGGTCACCGCCTCTCGGCAGGTTGTAGTCGTACGATCCAAGATGGCGTCGGACGACAACCGACCGGCCGCGCAACACTACTGGTCGTAATCATCTGCATGTGGGTATAAAAGACTGTCCACAGACCGCTGCCTTCATGAATAACGCCATAGATGGTACCGCCTAGCATCGATCGGCCGACGGCCGGCATGGGCTTCCGGTTGGGACCGATGCCTCTCAGCCGGTTGTTGTCGTACAATCCAAGATGGCGTCGGACGCCAATCAACCGGCCGCGCCACACCCTACATAACACGTAATCATCTGTATGCAGGTATGAAAGGCTGTCCGATGACCGCTTGCTTTAATACCAAACACCGATAGCAGGCTTCTGCGTATCGCAGGCAGCGGCTTATCGCCGGTAACTGTTGATAGCGGGGATTTTAGTATGGCAGGCATCTGGCTATGGCAGGCATCTGCCTGATGAGCAAGAGACCAAAACCAAACATTGAACGGCTTGTCAGAACGCTTACTACAAGACCAAACCCCGAAATCCGGCATCTGCTTATGGCAAGCATCTGTCTCTGGCAAGCATCTGCCTTATGAGCAGGGCTCCAATTCAAACATTGAACGGTTCGCGAAGGAACGTCATGGTGACAAGTAATCATTAGCCTATCGCAGGGTCCGGCCTACGGTCAGCATCGGTCAACGGCCGGCATCTGCTACTGGCAGGCATCTGCCTTGAGAGCAGGGTCTCAAATCAAACATTGAACGGTTCACGAAGGAACAGCATATGTGACAAGTAATCATCTGTCTTATGAGCAGGGTCTCAATTCAAGCATAAAACGGTTTGCAAAGGAACATCATAGTGACAAGTAATAATCTGCCTATCGCAGGCATCGGCCTACGGCCGGCATCGGTCTACGGCCGGCATCTGCCTTATGAGCAGGGTCCCAAATCAAACATAAAACGAACGGTTCGCAAAGGAACGTCCTAGTGTCAAGTAATCATCTGCCTATCGCAGGCAACAGCCTACGGCCGGCATCGGTCTACGGTCGGCATCTGCCTTACGGGCAGGAATAAAAACCAAAAGTGAGACGGTTCACGAAGGAACGTCCTTTGCTCCTAGTTAGAGTAAAGATAACGATTGCCGGCGACGAGACTGACACAAATACAGCGTAAAGAGTATGCATTTCTGCAATTGCAGTCCCAACTGTGGCTCTGTAGTGGCAGTGGATCACTAAATAACTGCCCAGATTGGCCGCTATGTTCTTCTCTTACCTTGCTTTAATCCAAGTTAGTGGACCATATCGGTCCAGTGCGCGGTTTTAAGCTGTTGTCGTGGAGCACTATGACACTACCGTCGCCGTTGAGCAGTTAGCGCCGAATGAATGCCGGCGTAAGGCAGACCTCGCTTATACAGTGGAGGGGAAGGGGTGACGCTTCATCCGGCTCTGGTCGCCGAAAGCCCCGACCGCCATTTTGTACCTAAACGACAACTAGTCCCGAGTAGCCACGATTTGCTCTAGAACTAAAAGCTCGGGGATAGTTAAGAAAATTAGAAAAGTTTCGAAATTCCCGATTAATGTTGAAAACACGAAGGTTTAAATCTGTCGAAAACTACTTTCTACGAAGGTTATCAAGATTCTCTCTCAAAAACGTTACTGTAATGATTCCTCATCAAGATTCATTCCAATAAAAAGCAGAAGCGCCTGCTAATCATATGGCTCTCACGGAATGACAGAGAATAACAAGCCACCACGAACAAGCATCTTCCCTAATGGTGCCCCCAGGACTTCCTCCTTCCCCTTCACTCATCAACGACTCCATGCACAAACCTGCCTACACCGACACAACCCAACACTGACATCAGCTCTACGCGGACGTTTTTCCAATCATTGCACTACACTAAAACCGCGAAACCGCAGCATCACAGCTGTAGCAAATCCTGAACTCTCTCGAAGTCGGGCTGCAGGACAATGGAATGAAATGTGCCTCAAGCAAGTCATCCCTCATTGTTATCACCAGACAACATGAATACCGCATCACTCTCATGTCACATTGAACACCAAGCCCCCCTAACCCACAGTCCGACTACTATGATCCTTCGATGAATTAGCATGTGACATTAATGATGTTCAAACTTCACAAACAACATCTGCTCTGAAGTCAAACCTTGATTGAACGGGATCCGGGTACTTTCTTCCACTACCAATCATTCACAACACAGATACAGACATTAGGCCGCATCCACCAAAAAGAGGGGTGACCGACGGCAAGGCGCACCTCACACCCTCATACGCTCACACTCACACAACTTAGCCCTTTTGTGCTAAAGGGTCCGGCCGGTACCCCTGCAACATACACTCTGGGTCACAAATGCATTCCGAGGATCCGTTGTCAGCAGCAGGGCCCGACAGTTTTCACTGATTTACCCCCGTCGCGTCATAATGGCCGGGCTCCCCCCACCCACGACCATCTCGACCGCGGGATGCCAAGGGCGGGAAAGCACATCAGAGCAGCGTCAAAATCAACCATTCTCCACTCACGCCTGTTCATTGCACGCTCTCTCGCTACTTCCACATTCATGTCTCTCCTTCCTAACGCCTGCGTCACACCATCCATCCACCCAAACTTCAGTCTACCTCTAGGCCTGCGACCACTCGCCTCTGCATTCATCACCCTTTTTCCCAATCTCCCTTCATCCATCCTCTCCTTGTGCCCGAACCATCTCAGAACCCGCGAATCCACTCAGTTCTCCAACTTCATCACCATCCTTGTTCTGATTCGATCCACGCCGTTGGTGATCCGGTCTCTCAGCGTTACTCCAGCCATGTTCCTCAAACATTTCATCTCGAAAACATTCAACCTTTATCTCTCCTCTGCTCTCACCCCTCAAGTCTCTGCTCCGTTTAGCACAGTTGGGACAACAATTCATCCGACCCAAGATTCCTACATCAACATTGTCTCGTCCTCTGACCTTGCTCCCACACACACTTCCCACAGAGAATATAGTACACGGCTTTACGCATGGCAACGGGCTGTACACAGACCGCACCCATTCACTATCTGCGTGAGGAAACCAACGTATTATTTGACAAGATTGTGGATCCGACCCATCCCTCTACATACTGAACCCACCTCAAACCCACCTAAAAATACATAACATCGGTTGCACACTTAGGCTCCCGTAAACCACCATTCCGTTACCTACAGACAACACAGCTATGCATAAGCAGATAGACATACACACTCGACGACTCTTGCACCTGGCTGATGATCATAGTACCAACACGGGCCTACAGATTCTCCCACCGGAAATTGACGTAGGGGAGTTGGGGTTACCCAGGTGTAACATCGTCCACTTGACTAGGCTAAGTTACGGGCACTATACGGTCCTCCAGTTTTGACTGGGGAAAGCCCTTCCGATCTGATATTGTCGAGCTCGTCATGTCATCGTGCGCAGCCATTGCACTGGGCAGGCTCAATCATATCCCGCCAATGCATGATAGTATGAGACAGGACGAATTTTCTCAAGGGGAAAAAATAATCTAGGGCCTGCACCGGCCTTATAATCCCAACATGCACATGTCGTTGGGTATCTGGGCCTTCAAGCTTTGCGCCGGCCGTGGCTCCTCCACCGCAGGACGAGATAGGGCTATGCAGAAACAGAGGTCTTGGTTGGAGATGATGGTGGGTGACATACGCATGAGTTGGATATGTGCTGCAGGTAGCTATGGACGATATTGACGTTTTCTGATGAGAGGAAAAAGGCTCCAATCTTGCTTGTTTTTATTTTGAGTTTCAAGACCACGTAGCTCATAGCTCTATTTCGTTTTAAATACAGTTATTCAAGTGTTGATATGCTTCGGTATTTGGTCTTAGTATTCTGCAGTATAAGGCTATTCGAGCCTTCACTGTTGAGGTACTAGTACAGGTAGCAACTGCGTAATTAATTTGAGATTTCCTAATGCCTATTTATTGTTACTCTTTACCTACCACGGAAAACATCTGGTTGTCGGTAGCATCATGAATGGATACATCTGTGAAGTCTCCTGCCTCCAGGGTACGACAGTGCATCAGAGTCGACTCGGTGGAGCGTGGACCTGCTGAAGGCGGTGATGAGCCACACTCCGCACACTTGGCCAACACACACCATGCAGTGCTTCCCTAGAGTTATTGAGGAGTTCTACAAGCACATCCCGCAGCCCAGAGATACACACAACCTCAAGGTGAGACGCTAAGAAATCTTTGAGCCGATGGTACAGCAATGGCATAATTGACCTGCGACATTGTCATGGGGTTTGATGTCAGTTTGTATGTGTGGACTTTCTTTAGCTGCTATTTTTACCTAAAGATATAGATACAGACATTAGGTCGAAATCCCCTAGCAAGGGGAGTGGCCGACGGCAAGGCGCATCTCACACTCTCATACACTCACACTTGCACACCTTAGTTCTTTTGCTCGAAAGGGTTCGGCCGGGAACCCCGCAACACACCCTCCCTGCCGCGTCATGATGACCGCCCCCCCATACGTCCACGACCATCCCGTCTCCCAACGATGTGCCTAGGGCGGGAACGCACATCAGGGCAACGTCAAAACTCATCCGTTCACATACGCCTATCCAGTGTTCGCTCTCTCGCTACCTCCACACTCTGGTCTTTCCTTCCTAACGCCTGCTTTACACCATCCATCCACCCAAACTTCGGTCTCCCTCAAGCCCTACGCCCATTCGCCTCTGCCTTCCTCACCCTTTTCACCAATCTTCCCTCATCCATCCTCACCACGTGCCCGAGCCATCTCAGAACACGCGAATCAACTCTGTCCTCTAACTTCTTTTACCATCCCCGTTCTGATTCGAACCACGTCGTTAGTGAACCTGTCTCTCAGCGACCCTCCAGCCATGCTTATGCCCCTCAAACATTTCATCTCGCAAACATTAAACTTTCGTATAGCTCAGTTGGTACAACGACACCCTGACACAGCCCTCTCTTTGCTTCTATCTCCAACGTCCTGCAGCTCATTACGCTTTTCAGTGCACCCAACACTTAACACCCCTCCTTCACTCGCGGCTTACCTCAGTTTTCCACCAGTTCAGTCTTCTCCACATGGGAGCCCAGATACCTAAAACACTGAACTTCTTCCAACAACTCTCAATTTAGGAGGACACTAATACTGCTCACATCGGCAGCTCTCGAGCATCTCATTACTTTACTTTACCCACGTTTACTCGAAGCTTCCTCCTCTCACACACTCTACCAAACTCAGACGCCAGCCTACAAAGCTTCTCCTCTGAATTCGCCACCAGAGCCGTATCATCCGCAAACAGCTACTGGCTCAACTGCCAACTCCGCCCATCGCTTTCAAAAGCTCCAAGCTACGACCCAGCACACTCGCGTTCACCTCCCTGACCACTCCGTCCATATAGAGATTGAACAGCCAAAGAGACATCACGCAGCCTTGTCTCAGACCCACTTTCACTGTGAAGCAATCACTCACCTCGTTTCCCACTCTGACACGTGCTCGGCTGCCAAAAGAGAAACTCTGCACCGCTTTCAACAGCTTTCCTCCCACTCCATACAAACGCAACACCCTTTACAGCGCTTTCCTGTCAATCCTGTCGTATGCCTTTTCCAGATCCATGAAGGCCCAGAACACATCTTTTCCCTTTGCAAGGTACTTCTCACAGACCTTTCTCACTGCAAAAATCTGATCGGCACACCCTTTACCACTCCTAAAGCCACATTGTTCCTCTCCATTGTCCAATACATTCTCTGATCCTTTTGATCCTCACTCTGCCATACAGCTTACCGACCACACACAACAAACTGATACCTCTTGAGTTGCAACATTCTTTTTTTATCTCCTTTGCCCTTATACAGCGGAACAATGCAGGCACTGCGTCACTCAATCAGTACCACGCCCGCCACAAAACAAATGTTCAGTAGCCTCACCAACCATTCGACAATCGTTATTCCACCTTTTTTCAGGCACTCAGTCGCAACGTCATCCAAACCAGGGGCTTTGCCTGCTTTCCTCACCTCCACCGCCTCCTGCACCTCTTTCCTAGTAATGTCCGCAGCAAGTCTCTCTCCAAACGCCGGCATCCGCGCACAATTCATCAAAATACTCGGCCCATTTTTTCCGCACACCACCACTCTCCGTCAACAACTGCCCGTTCTCATCTTCACCGCCTCCTCCTTTCCGGTCTCTCCCTTTCTCACCCTCTTAACTTCTTTCCAGAACGTCTTTTTGTTCTTCTCAAAATTCTGTCACAACCGTCTGCCCCACCTGGCATCAGCGTCCTTTTTGGTTCTTCTCACCACTCGCTTCACCTCCTTACTCTTCTCCTTATAGTTGTCATAGGCCACCACCGACTTCGCCTGCGACCACTCCTCTAAAGCTCTTCTCTTCTGCGCCACCGCCAGTTTGACCTCCTCGTTCCACCACTCGCAGCCCTTCCGTCTGCACCCTCCCACACGTAGCACACCACACACATTTCTCGAACATCTCCTCAAGGCATCTCTGAACATCTCCCATTCTTCCTCCGCATCTTGCAGGTCCTGTCCTCTCACATGGTCAAATTCCTCCCTCAACGCCCGCTAGAACTTCTCCGCTCTGCTTAGATGAAGATGATCAAAATTAATTCTTAATTCAAAAGATGGAAATTTTTAGTGTGATGATTTGTTGTTTCAGAAAGAAGTTGAGGAAGAATATAGAAAGTGGAAGAGTATGAGTAATGAGAACGACATCATTGCTCACTTTTCACTGCAGCAGCAAACTTCGACTCTGTTTCTGTGCCTGCTGTTCAAAATGGTGTTGGAGACGGACAGAGTGCCAGTTGAGGCCTACAAGTGAGTGAAAAAATCTATGCCCGCTAATTTTTTTTATTGCTGTTACAGACGATCGAAAGGCATGTAATGCTAATTTCTGACAGAAAATATACCAGCGTCCATTGACAATATGTTGGCAATTAACGATTTTCACTGGTGGTGATTGTGGACGGCCGATTCAATCTAGTCACTCTTTACTCGCTAGAAATTCTCCCTTAAAGCTACTGGTTCACGGGTCGCACGGGGTCACGATCCAACAACCGGGGGGGGGGGGGGGGGGGGC
>SDVV010011015.1:0-16015 GCA_016164225.1 Gammarus roeselii
TATATATATGTTTCTTAGCATTCCATCCCATCACTGCAAGATCTTCCCACTCGAGCCCAACATTGCCTCTCCCTACCATTCCATTTCATCACTAGATGATCCTCACACTCCAACTCAACACTTCAAGATCCTTCCACTCCTGGCAATTACTACATCCCCCTTCCACTCCATCTCAGTCCTGCTTCACCCTCCCACTCCATCTCATCCCTTCATGATCCTACCACTCCATCGAAACACTGATCCAGGTATGGTATTGACAAACACGACCTCCAATACCCATTACGACGACTGGGCCTGTGAGCCGACCTCCAGTAATGACTCCGATCCCTCCTTGATCCCTGTGAGGGGTCTATTCTGGGAAATAACAGATCCCGACAAGGATTAGGGCTGATGCAGTTGAACCAATCTATTATTAATTGAATTTCGGCTCCAAGGGTTTCATAGGAGAACTGGTTACTGCATCAATAAATGTTGAACTGGACATATATCTTTTATTATGAGTTATGAATTTATAGTTACATCAATGAATATATTTGTTCGATTTTCGATTTCCCTTTAATCCATCTGATTACATAAATTTAGCTGCGGTGCAGGTCAGACATTTTATTTCCGTAGTTCTTTGGATGCTGAGCGGATGACAAATTAAAGATGGTCGCCTGTCAGTAACCGTTCAAGATTTCTGTCGCTGAGCAATACAGCTTAAACTACGGATGTGAAGATGATCTGACTTACACAGTAACCCGCACTAGGCACTGTGTATGTATGATGATTTCTATATTCATTCAGGGTGCGTTTTGTTAACAGTGACAAGGGAAACATGTAGCCACGTATGCAACTAATTGTATGCCAGCTGATTCGTTCCAACTATATAAGAGTTTGCTAGTTCAACCACGTTATTTACAAGATTGTTTGCTCGCTCCTTCCAGTTCAGGCATATGTGTTCCTAACTGATTCATGCTTCCCCTTGACAGCCTCACAATATTCATTCACTGGAGAAAGCCTACGAAACATGCCAGTTCTTGGGAGGGACTCTTTGGTGACTTTGACGACACTGCTGCTAGTAATCTCTTCGGCAACAGACAATATCAGGCAATCGTAAGATCTAACAGCTGTCCTGAAGTAACACGGCGACGATCAAAAGAAAAGAAGAGGGCTAGTACCCTATTGTTAACAGGATGAGGAAAGTGTGATATTACCCTAGAGTAAACATGATGAAGGATGTGTGATAGTACCATACAGTAAACATGATGAGGGAACAGCATATAGTAAACATGATGAGACAAGATTGCTAGTCCCCTTTAGCAGCATGTTTAGGGAAGCGTGCTAGTATCCTATTGTTAACAAGAGGTTGAGAGTGTTCTACCACTATATAGTGAACATGAGGATGGATATGTGATACTATCCCATAGTGACCATGATGAGGGATGTGTGCTAGTGCCCTACAATTTGATGATATAAGAGTTCTGTGAACATGTAGTTAACATGATAAGGGAATATTACTTGAGTCCTGTTTTCATGAAGAGGATAAAAGAGTGAAGTCACGCAATAGTAAATATGAGGATGGGTGATTTCTACCACCCTATGGTAAACATGAGGAAGTAATAGTGCTAGTACCCTATAGTAAACCTATTAAGAGACAAGTGCTACTACCCTGTAGTGAACATGAGAGGAGAGTGCTAACTATCCCCCTAGTGTGAACATGAGGACGCTAGAGGGTTAGTAACCCATAGCGACCACGGAAACGGGAAAGTGATGTCACCTTATAGTGAACACGATGAAGGGAAGGGATAGCACCGTAGAAGTGGTGAACATGAAAAAGTAAGAATACTGGAAGTCTATAAGGAAGATGAGACGAGGAGAGCAACAGCACCCTCCATTAGACATGAGGAGGAAAGAGTGCTCGTGTCCTCTAATGAGCAATTGGTAGTATTTTCATTACAACATCGTTTATTTTTATTCCGCAAGGAAATAAGCCATTATCTTTCGCCGATAAGCAACCCAATTACACTCCTAGAAGAAGCCGCTGTGGGCGGACTCTGGTTTGCATGGGTTGGGTTTGAAAAAAACTCGACAGTTCGTATACAGTAGTTCGAACTCCTGTAGAAACAACACGACTCTATAATTCTGATTTTTTCCTATCTGAATTGCACAAGACTTCACCAGCCTACTTTCTGCGTATTCGTAGTATCAAAATCCGTAGATTTAAGTCGCGTCGTAAGTTTTGACTTCTACTTGCGCTTAGGTGGTGAAATATTTAATCAAAAGTAGGATAGAACCACTGCCTGTCTATTGCTCCTTTTTCTACCCTATACTTCACTCCAGATTACCCCAAAAAAATCGCTCTGAAAATCATAGTTTTAAGAATGATGATGGAGTTCGTGATCACGAAATAAAATAGCGTCCAGCATTCCGTTGTCGAGGAAGTAACCTGGAAATGATATATTTGGTTACTTGCATCATTCGAATGCAAAGTGATAGAATAAACACAGGTCCAGTCGTTGGTAACCTAAAAAATATAGCAACACGGAGCTTTTTTCCATACTGTTTCTGCAAAACCGAGCATTTTTTATCATGCAAGGGAGGCTCTACCCGTATATTTCAGATTGGCTCCAAGCAAACATGAAATGTGACCGACAATGATAAATGTAACAGGAAACTAGATCACTGTTCTTTGTCTGTAGCGTTACTCTGTGTAACAATAACATTCATTTTAGGTCCAAACAAATTGTTTGTGGTTGTACATGAAAAATACCTAAGAGTTTGGGTGTTGATAAACTTTTACAAATTTACACGCTCAATAAAATAGAGCTTACCATTTTAAGCGTCGAATTAATGCCTGTCAGTGCATCACGACGGGCAATTAATTTCACTTTCAAAATGGGACCCATCCCTACGAGCACACATCTGCCCACTTCGGATGAAATTTCCAACTGCTCTTATTCGCCGCGATTTGCTTAGCAATTTTTTAGACGTTCAATTGGTGCTGGCTTGGCGCTGGTGGACGATGGGTTCCATTGTCCACCAGCGTCATTCGATGCAAATAAAACACGAGAGGTCCACTCTTTTCTATCTATTCAATTATTTCAAAATTTAGAATGTTGTATGAAGTTAATTTACTAGATCGTCGAAATTGTTAAAAACTCTATTAACACCATGCATATGGTCAAATTTATGATTTAATTTATTTCAAATCCAAATATATATATTTTTTTCATCAGGTGCGATTTTAATATGGTTCCCATGCACGCCCGTGCATGTATATGCATGTCCAGTCATGCCCTACGTGCCAATGCATGTGCGTCCGCGTACACGGTTGTCGATAGATCATGTTAATTGTAACATTCTGTGTTCCTTTTTCTCAAAATAAATCGGTCTCATCTCAAAACCTACATTGCGACCTCGGTTCTCAAACCATTGAAAGATTGACGCACAATTATTCATACCAAACAGACTGTTTATTTAGGAATGTAGAAAGTATTTATTGATGATGGATGTATCACTTGATACTAAAAGTATCAACAATCTTGTACCGACTGGAGCAACAACTTTGAGACCTTTCTGTTGGAGAGCCACTTTTTCCCCTCAAGCCGCCTAGCATTGACAATTTTTTTTGATAGTCATACGTTTTTCCGAAGTGCAGAAGTCATGCAAAGTTTGAAAAATGTCTAAACTTGCTTACTGTAGCAATTGCCTCAGGTTAAAAAAAATAGATTAGATTTGAGTAATGAGTCCATCAACATCAGAATTTAAACGCGAGCCATAGTTAGCTCCGCCGTTCAAAGTACGGGACCTCCCCGATTAAAGGTGCGAGAAGGTGCTCAATTGCTGCAAGTGATGGTGAAAACGACTCAAAGTCGATTAAATTTGGAGGGTGTAACTGGTGTTCGGATGCATCCAATAGGAAATAATGGTTTTAGCTGTCTGAAATGTCAGCTCATCTAAAACGTCAGCTCATCTAAAACGTCAGCTCATCTAAAACGTCAGCTCATCTAAAATATCAGCTGCACTGAAATGTCAGATCATCTAAGCGATGCATGCAATGGAACATTCTATACCGTAACAACACATTTGCGTTGCCAATGTCAACCAATCGGTAACATTACCGCTTCCGATTGCGATGAGAATTAAGCTGCATTTTTTTCGTCCTGTTGTATCCTGCCAATCCTACAGGTTTCTTTCATCACAATTCCTGCAGTAAATTTCCTTATTCCCGGCCAAATCAGTTTATGCAAGCAAGCTCAAGGATTGGAATTAGGCTATATTGCCGAGATCTTTTTGCACGAATTCCTCGGATGACATAAGACGGAGAATATTGAATGGAAAAGGAAGGGGTAACAAACTGTTGTTGACTGGATGAACCTTGAATTATTTGAATTATTCAACAATAAAGCGTTGTGCTGCTTCCTCAATTGAGACCTACAAATGAAACATTGAATTGGCTCAGGAATTAATGGGAGTACGATTTAATGATTTGTATTTATAGCCTTATTCGCTATGTTTATTATCGTTAGAATTCAAATATAGAAAGAAAATTTTACATCTCAAATATTAAACATGTCTCAAATCTTTGCTCAATCATCTACAGTAAATAATAACATAGGATCAACAAAAGTTCTCACCCGGCACAAATTACTTATAACAAAATGTTAAACCTAATTTCCAGAATGCGAGATCAATACATAATGGAACAAAAACATTATAAGTGCCATATCGCCTGAAAGAAGATTAGAACGGATGTAAATTATTGGCAGTTTGGTACTTCTAATAGTGTTATTCAATATTGTTTTATTTTCTTTTCCAAATTTTGCTAATGATTGATGCAATGAACAAAATAGCGTTGCAAGCCTATTAAAAATAAATTGAGCGTATATTCTGTTGTCAGGTCAGGAAGCTAATACATTATCAACCAACTTGCTTCAGGTCGAACAGACTATTAGCAATTAATATACCAGTAAATATATTAAGAAAAGAACACTCTGGTAACGCCAGATCCAGATAAAACATCTGCGAGATTTGGCCGCTGAAATCAAGACATAGTTCAAATTACCACGAGAAATTGATAGAACCTTGGTAATTCGAACTTTGTGTTGATATCCGCTACAAAATCTCACAGATGTTTTATCTGGAACTTGGGTCACCAGAGTGCTCTCCTATCGATGTTTTTACTGTGATGTTAATTGCTTCGTAACATTCCCTCTTCAAACTGCCAATAATCTATACGACCTAAAACAAGTGGGTTGGTAGATTATTATCACTATTACATAAGAGTTAGGTTGAAGAATGGAAGAGAGGAACGTACAAGGGATGAGGGAAACGTGTAGTCCGACTCGAGTTTAATCTGATGCTGGGACTAGAGGAAAATAGAGTAAACTAATGGCCACCATTATCAGATCCACTCTCCTAGCGCTGGTCCAAACGACAATTGAAATGTCGATCTTTGACCGCATGCCCGTCTGTATAGGTGAAACTCGGAGCCATTTATGACAATTTTCATTTATCGTACAAAGAGAAGTGCGATACCTACGTATTCCTGAACACATAACGTGTTGGATCATACTGATCAAACGATACTCGAGATGAGATAAAATCAGAACATGAATTTTGCAATTTGCGATTATGACTTTCCACAGACTCATCACACAAGTTGTTCAATCAAGCGGCTTACTTAGTAATCAGAGGCAACAATATAACGTGGCACTAACTGTGATCGAATCTGTGGCTCACGCCCAAAAGGTAACACCACTTGACACCGTGTCATTACTCACATGAATTTTGAGCAGTATAAAACAAAAGGGATGCTGCGTAGCATGTCTACATGAGAAATTTGTGCTTTTCCAGGTCGCGTTTAACTGTCCTAGAAACCATAGAATAAGACTTGTACCGAGCAAGAAGATGCATGAATGGAGTGGAATTTACACGATGAACATGTAGAAAACATTACTCGACAGCACGTTTCTGATATAATTAGTCAGGTAATTCTTCCATTCGTGTATTATAACACTGACAGACATCGTCTGAAAAAAGAAAAGCCACAATATGTACTTTAGCGGGGAAACTGTTTCAATATTTCAGGAAGATTCTTTGAAATATTCATTCAATATTCATTAATAATTTTGTCCGACATGATTAGGAATATATTGCACCTTCTAAACAACAGTATGATAGAATTGATCAATTATTTGTATAAGAAAGACTGAAACTATGAACTGAATTACGCTCCTGAACAGCCCTTGCCACGTCCACGATGCCAAATGGTTTTATTTACATTCTTGCGTGTCAGGCTTTCTGAAAGAAAACAACGAAATGCCATCCTCAATGAAGAATAATTGTAGTGCGAACAATGCAGTACGAGGCGTAAACTGGGCAGTATGGCTCACACAGTTCAATCTTAATGTCTTGTATTGCGACCGTCAATACAGTACTAATAGATGGAAAATATCCAGAGAAACAAACGTGGCATATTTTACCTGAAGTTAGCCTTCAGTGACCAGACTATCACAATCGTCGTGAGTTGGATCGTAAAATTAATACACTAGTTACCAGACTATCACAAACGTTGCTAGTTTGGGCTTCAAGTCGATATCCTTGATATTAAGTAACCAAAGACTGATATTGAGGATTTTTCTTGTGTAATTGTTTACAAATCGAATGCTAATCGACAGCACATCTTTCAATTATCAAATACATACCACAAAATAATCAATGCACAAAGTGTCATTAACACAACATGAAACTGTTATCTGAATAAGTAAACGTGTATGTTGTTGCAATCAGGGTCCAAATAAGTAACAATCACAGGAATAGTAAAATAGGAGCGCTTCTCTATTTCAATAGGATACTATCGAGTCGGCTTCAACAGCTTGTTCATTTCGATGAACCGAAACTGTATTCCGGAAACTCAGATAATCCAATTCAAGATTCGTTCCACTTGGAATGCAGTTCCCGCTTCAGTTAGATTATCGACGACTTGGGATTATGGACGACTTGGGATTATGGACGACTTGGGATTATGGACGACTGGGGATCGCTGGTGTTGATCATTGATTGGAGGATTGGAGGAGATCGCAGATGAGCTTACCAATCTTGGAGCCCATGAAGGAATATTCAATGGAAGCGCGTTATGTTGACAGGGGAGTATAGCAATACAACGATGTAATGGCAACCATGCAGTTTGAGGGGGTCAGCGGTATAACCATGCAATGGTCGCAACGCATCAATGTAGTGTAAGCAAGACAACCACACAGTGGTTAAAATACCCCCACAGAGAGGCAGGAATACGACTATTCAGGAGCACCAAGACCCACGTGCAGTGGTAGCAATACAGACAAAGGAGCATAAAAGCAGCCTTTGAGTGGTAGGAATGCAACCATCCCGTTGGAGCAATACAAACACAGAGTGATGAATAAACAGCCATGCTGTGGTAGCAGAGAAGGAATACAGAGGGAGAGATAAAACCAAACAGTTCGAGGGATATAATGACCACGCTGACGCTAGGGAAGGAGCACTGTTTGGTTAACTTGACTCGAAAGAACAGGTAGATCAATATGTTGGAGATTTGAATTTGGGTGCTTGTTACTGCGTGAGTGCGTTCCGTAGACTGTCTGAGCAGCCACAAGCGCATGAGGAGGTGGCACCGAGCAAATTGAAGAGATTATTATTTACTAAATAAAAATTTCGAGTTCTGCACAGATCTCAAGGGACAATTTAAGATCAGAAATATCGATGAAATGACAGTTGGATACCGTAGTCTTAACGCTTAGAAAATAGCTCATCTTGCACCATCTGAACAGTCTTGCGTGCACAACCCTACCTCCTCCATCTAGAAAGCTTTAACAAGCTTTCCATTCCTTCTCCATCTAGACAGCCTTACAAATACAGCTAATCCTCCTCCATTTTGACAGTTTTAACAGCCAGTCCTTCCTCCTCCTTCTGGACAGCCTGATGAGCTCAGCTCATCCTCCTTCATCTTGACAGTCTTAACAGCACAGTCCTTCCTCCTCCTTCTGGACTGCCTGACGTGCACAGCTCATCCTCCTCCATCTTGACAGTCTTAACAGCACAGTTCTTATTCCTCCGCCTGGACAGCCTGACGAGCACAGCTCATCCTCCTCCATCTTGACAGTCCTACCAGCACAGTCCTTCCTCCTCCGCCTGGACAGCCTTACGAGGACAGGCCGTCCCCCTCCCTCTGGGACAGCCTAACGAGCAAAGGCTTCTTTGACCAGCTCCAAATACGGTAATTTATTGCTAGCTTCTCCTCTGGGCCAGGCATTTCAAACAGCCTTCCATAGTTGCTTTGGGAATGAATGCCAGAAGAAACGGAATGGTAACTCGCACTTCACGGGACACGGGTGTGTGTAAAACGGGACGATATCTCCGAATTAAATATTGTCACAGACATGATTTTTATAGTTGTGAATCGTTGATTTCCTAAGCGACAGAGAGTTCGACTGTTCGACCTTATCATGTTCAAAAGTTCGACAGTCCCCGCGAGCACAATTGTTTTAATTGAAATATATTTATGTTATCTATTTGTACGGCGATCAACAAGCTTTTATTTCTTACACACAATTTACATGAACGCTGTTCGGAACCGTTTGACCGCTGAAAAACAACAGCCTACACTTCGTAATCGTTCAACTTCAGAGCGATAATTCATTATCTAACGGAATGGGGAAGTCCATCTGGACGCCAAGCCCCCGCTTATGTCTACTAAAAGGTTCCACAAAAGAACTTATTCAGTAATATTAAAAAAAATGTGGGCCGCCATCAGTTTACTTCTCCCCTTGTATTCTCTCCCCTTGTATTCTCTCCCCTTGTATTCTCTCTCCTTGTATCCTCTCCCCTTGAATTCTCTCCCCATGTATTCTCTCCCCTTGTATTCTCGCCCCTTGTATTCTCTCCCCTTTTACTTCCTCTCCTTGTATTCAATCGACCGTAAGGTTGCGAGTTTATACAAAATAGCGGCAACATTGATGGGATAATTTGAAATTATTTAACATCATCTCCATGACGATACCACGACAATTCCAAATAGATGCTAGCGATGGTGAGCGACATTTTCCTCAATGCATAATAATAAGATTAGGTTTGTAAATAGTCCATCTCGCTTCATCCAATCTCTTCAAGTGCCAGAAGCGTATTAGACCTCCCATTTCTGTTCACGTTAGCTGAGGTGCCTCACTTTCACACTCGTATTCATTAATGTGAAAACTTCTCTGATTCCACCCGTGTCCCTCCATCGCTCCTCAAGCCCACGTTTCCGCCGCACTCAGCCCAATCGGAACAATTCCACCCCCATACACACCTCTCTTCTCAAACTCCCATATACTCCTCTCTTCTCTTTCAAACTCAAATAAACTACTCTCTACTCTCTCAGACTACCATATACACCTCTCTTCTCTCTCAAACTCCCTTATACTACTCTCTTCTCTCTCTGACCGAATGTTCTGCACCTCAAGGTACCTTTAGTGGTCCCAGTAGGTGTGCTCAATATCCAACACTTTTTGCAAGTGGAAACAGATTTTTCAACGCACGAGACCGCCCTACAAGGGAGTCTGCATTAACTCCGTGTTGGGACTTCGGTGAAACATGGGAGCAACTACTACTACTACTACTACTTCAACGCACGGGCAGATAGTACACGCCACGTAGATTGTTTTACTATTTATTGTATTATGCATACAAGCAATTATGTTCCTCCACGGGCAGCTGGTCACTCGAAATGACGTACCCTCGAACCCAGATTTGTCCTACACCCTCATTCAATCTGTAGTTTACATTTGTGTCCACGTCTCAAACCATAGCCACATGAAAGCCAGGCCTAAGATTGTCATTATTAGCGCAGTAGTGTTCGGTTTGAATACATATCATGAGACACTTCCATGATCGAACATGCATTGAGGTCTTGCTTTGCTTGTTCATTTGAAACAACGCATTTTTCTGGTAAACGTTATTTCTATCACTCACTCTACACAAACTTCAATCAATAATAATTTGTTGGTTGTTTCTTCAGCATCATGGGACTTCAGATGAGCTGTTACTCACTGCTTTCTACTTTTTAGTCGACTTGTGGCCGTTCCTGCGCATATGTTTTCTTAGGAGTGGCAAGAAACAATTCTGGTAGAACCTTAATTGGGGATATTAAAGAGCAGGAACATGGAAGAGCATAAGTGCACCCCTGCTAAGAATTTAATTGTTATGAATCCTCTCTGATTGCACTCGAGATGTGCTGTAATGCTCTTGAGATTGTAGGAACGATGCGCCAATAGCTTGTGTTCCGTGAATTATATTTTGTGCTGCAATGTTTAGTGGTTTGCGTGTATTATATTTGACAGCAGTACAGTGTTAAAAAGTTTCGATAATGGGGTGTTAGAAGCTATGACTGACGGGTACCCCCGACACACGCACTCTCTCTCGTTCTCTCACACACACTCTCTGTCTCTCTCTCCCTCTCGCTCTCCTCTACGAATATGCTACTTAGTTTTAGCCTCCAGGTGACGACTAATGCATTATTCTTATTCATCCCTCCTCTGACACCAGCCGCGATTGAGCACTTAAGTGAGCAGCGATACTCGTTAAATTGAGTTACAAGCCTGAGAATGGATCGGTCCTTCGGGGAGGGGGGGATAGTGAAGGGGACAAGTGAAATGAGGGGATTGAAGAGGTGTAGAAGGAGAGAATCGGGGGAAAGTAGGAGATAGACTCAATCCAAATCAATAACATGATGTGAGAAGACCATTTACAAAAACACCATCCGAAACCAAAAATCTGAGGAATAAATAGAATAGTTTTTTTTAATGCTTTAATGAAATGAAATCTTTGTTACGTTAGAGTTGATCGGAGCTCAAAATACTGAAATTCATGTGAATAGTGTAAAGTTTCCTGCGCGCTGCACACGATGATGGTATTCTGATCAGCGACTTCGTGCGTGATAAATGCTGGATTGCTGCAGATAATTCACTGCAGAGTTTACCGGCACCTTCAGTACTGGCAAGGAAACACATATATTGCACATGATATTTCAATTCTTGAAGGTTGTCTGTGGTGACAACGGGTCCACAGTTTGGACTGCATCAGCTTTTACTACATTACTATTGGTGCGTTATCGATGACGTCAAACATCCAGAACCAATTTCATGCTGCATGAGTAAAGAAGCTAGTAGTGGTTGTGATGCAGCGAACACGAACCAAGAAAGAACCTGCACCAGCAGCTCAAGTGGATGTACAATTGGTTACGAAGATAGAGACTTTATTTTTAATTTCACGTTTTGTTTACGACATCCCCTCACTGAGATTGTATGTTTTATAGTATGGATTTACACATTTGCATTTCCTCCAGACGTTTGTCTGTAAACATGTAACCACAAAAATGTACCTAACTACAAACAATTTGATGTTCTTAGGTGGTGCACTGCGACCGCACCTAACAAAAATGTAGGGCGTGTTATCGTCGGCCAATTTAACCTAATGGTCGGCTGATGATATTACGCTCTTAATTACCCGACCGTGGGGTACTCATTAGCTTGCTTTACTTCTTACTTTAACTTCCGCTCAATTTTTCAACCAAACTCAGCACAAAATCTTGCGTACTAAAACAACTTTTCAGGAATATTTGGGATCTCCTTTCTCTGTAGGAAGTTGATGTCATTAGGTCAGGGTTTTATTTTCTGAAGGGAGACATATATATAAAGGTTTGGAGAGGCTGCTGTGACGATGGATAAAATTATCAGTGAGTTTCTTACAACCAGGAAAATCAGGACACCATGTTCAGGCCTCGATATGAATGAAATGGAGACTTCAGGCCTCGATGTGACTGAGGCCTCGTGACTTCAGGCCTCGACTTCAGGCCTCGATGTGACTGAGGCCTCGTGACTTCAGGCCTCGACTTCAGGCCTCGATGTGACTGAGGCCTCGTGACTTCAGGCCTCGACTTCAGGCCTCGATGTGACTGAAATGGAGACTTCCGAAACTGATCGTAAAGCTCACACCGCAGACAAAAGTAACTTCAAACAATCTCAAATAACCAAATGGAATGTGAAGGTGTCAACGGAGCATATAAGAGATGATTTAAAACCAGGTTCAATATTTTCTCTCATACATGAAAGTTGTATTCACTGGTCTAAGAAGAGTACAATTAGGTATCCCAATTGTAATGGTTCCTTTTATCTCTATGAAGTCAGAAGATGCTTAATGTGCTGCAGCGAAGTCTGCTCTGTGCTTAATGTGCTGCAGCGAAGCCTGTCCTGTGCTTAATGTGTTGCATCAAAGCCTGTCCTTCAAAGGCAAATACAGATCAGAATATTAGGGTCTAGCCTAAGCCTGTTGGTAAATGTGAATTTATAACTCTGTAATCATCAAGAAATGTACGATTAAATCGATAATTGTTTATAACTATGCATATCCCACGCATTTGATTGTGCTTCCTACTAAAGGTCTAACTTGAAGATTATCATCTTCATTCTAAATAGCAAACTTCTCCACTGTAGGACTCCATTTCAATTTATGATATTGCCATGTAGGATGACGCTTCGATTCGATTGACCCATAATCTGCCTCCTTGTGTAATACAACATCAATATCCAGATCAGATTTGGTCTTCTCTCTGATATGGCGATACTTAAACACTGTTCAAACTCATGAACGAAACATATATAGCCGATTCAAATCGCATATTCGAATGCTTCTTCACCTCGTGAAATCCAGCGGCATTCGTGCATAATCGTCTAATCAATAGCCTCCGTCTCCATTGGACCATTGCAATATTGGGCCCCTATGCATGGTGACAATTACAATCCTCAAGAGCCACCCTTGTAGATTCTATCAGAGAAGCTATTGAATAACCCTATTTATATTCACCTCTAACATTCCTCTGGCTCATCAGACGACATCATATTTGATGACATGTTTTAAATGTTGTGTAAATAAATTGCATTTCAGATAATTTGACATTAAACTTTAGTTATGAGTTGGGTAAAATATCCTCAGGATATTCTCCAACTGGACAACAATATTTCTCATGGTCGATGATGGCAGAATCATTGAACCAAATAAATAACATATGCGGAATCTATAACATTTTTTTTTGTAAAACGATTCAAATTTACCTGCTGAATTATTACAATGATGGTACTTTATTAATAACAATTATAGTTATTATTCCAAGCCCAAACATCATCAATTGAATCAAATTGAACTGCTTAATTAAAACATTTTGAATATGTTAATAAATTATTGGATTTCATAATTTTATTATCTTGTTTCCGGGCTAAACTTTCAAACAGTTTTGTGGCGAGGTAAGGCACTTCGAAAATAAGGAATTGGTAGTATACCACAAGGCCAATATCTGGTTTGAAACAGTCGTGATAAGACAAATGTAGACAAAGTCAAAGTAATCAAGTGAGTACAATACCAAAGCATCCTGTCTAAAACCACCCCGAAGAAGTCGCAAAGGGAAAGGAGATATGTACTTGGTCATTCATTGAAACCCGTTTCGGAATCATTTTAATAATCTCAGAAATTATATTATAATCAGAGATTCTATTAAGCGGTCAAAGCGAAAACAATGAGGTGGGGTGAACGGAGTATTGAGATTAAAGCAACAGCAATGAGGTGGAGTGAACGGAGTATCGAAATTAAAGCAACAGCAATGAGGTGGAGTGAACGGAGTATTGAGATTAAAGCAACAGCAATGAGGTGGAGTGAACGGAGTATTGAGATTAAAGCAACATCAATGAGTTGAAGTGAACGAAGTATTGAGATTAAAGCGACAGCAATGAAGTAGAGTGAACGGAGTATTGAGATTAAAGCAACATCAATGAGGTGGAGTAAACGGAGTATTGAGATTAAAGCAACAGCAATGAGGTGGAGTGAACGGAGTATTGAAATTAAAGCTACATCAATTAGGTGGAGTGAACGGAGTATTGAGATTAAAGCAACAGTAATGAGGTGGAGTGAACGGAGTATTGAAATTAAAGCTACAGCAATGAGGTGGAGTGAACGGAGTATTGAGATTAAAGCATCAGCGATGGGGTGGAGTGAACGGAGTATTGAGATTAAAGCAACAGCAATGAAGAGGAGTGAACGGAGTATTGAGATTAAAGCAACAGCAATGAGGTGGAGTGAACGGAGTATTGAGATTAAAGCAACATCAATGAGGTGGAGTGAACGAAGTATTGAGATTAAAGCGACAGCAATGGAGTAGAGTGAACGGAGTATTGAGATTAAAGCAACATCAATGAGGTGGAGTGAACGGAGTATTGAGATTGAAGCAACAGTAATGAGGTGGAGTGAACGAAGTATTGAGATTAAAGCAACAGCAATGAGGTGGAGTGAACGGAGTATTGAGATTAAAGCAACAGCAATGAGGTGGGGTGAACGGAGTATTGAGATTAAAGCAACAGCAATGAGGTGGAGTGAACGAAGTATTGAGATTAAAGCAACAGCAATGAGGTGGAATGAACGGAGCATTAAGACTGGATTTTGCAGGATTGTCGGTTGAACCGCATAATGCCTATTGAAGGCGTGACACGGGGTTAGACAGTTGATTGTCGTTGGTTGGTCATTGATTGGCTGTATGATTGATTTGATATTGGTCAGTATAACGCGTGTACAAAAGAATTGTTTGTATTAACGGATCAACTGAAAAGTACATTCGTCGCAGCGTTGGTCCAGCTAAAGATGTGAAGTAGTTGGCATGTTTGACAAATAAGAGTGGGTCTGACTATAAAAGAGTCAAGATATCTGGGTTACTCTTAAATAGTCAAGAGAAAAAACATGTTTCATGTGAGTTAATCCAGATTCCGAATATATTGTAAGCTTGACTATCATAGTATAGTCCACCACTGGTGATTTATTTAAATTCGTCCGGCTCACAGCCTGACTATCCTAATGGAGTCCATCAACTGGTCTGCCTTTTTTACAAAACCCAGAAGCAAGATCGGGATATGTTTAGTGACAGTTTTAATTTGGAAATCATCTACAGTTCTTGCTATACTAAATGAGACGGAACCTATTCAAGATAATGGTGGCTCATAATCGATCATATTTTACCGTCTTATAAAAAAGTAATTACCAGAAAGTATAAGAGTCGTCAGTGTACTCTGCTAAGTACTGAAAAAGTCAAACAAAGTATAATTGATATTCCCTCTACAAGGTTCTGTCTGTTCCTTTACTCATTTCCATGAGTACTGACAATTCTTCTCTAGTTGTTGCGCCCATCCGAAGCCTTTTCTTTCAAACTGTTAATTCATTCCTCATCTCACGCCTCACCAAGATCTACAATTCCATTAACAACAACCTTCGAGTGGTTTAAGAGTTGAGGTGAATTCATTTACGGTAAAATCCTAATACCAGACTCAACATAAGCACCAATTCATAAACGTGAAATATTGCTGCTTCTGTTCCCCCAAAACTAAGAAGATTTTAATTTGAAATGTTTGAGCTCTTTGGAACGATTCTGTTAGTCAAATTTTCACCCTGCGGGAACAATAACATTGTCCAACGACGGTAATTAAAGCTAAGTTATAGAAATCTCAAGGAAGATTGCCTCCGGAGACTAATTTTCTCACTTGATTAAAGCGTAGGATAACTTCTTTCTTGTTGTCATAGGTAAATTTTCTTCCGACCTCTGTTTTATTGCGTCCTGGCTCAGTTAATCGGACTTAGCGAGTCTTTTGTGCAATAACTGGTGCTTTCATGGGCTCATCTATAAGCTGTTAAATAAAATATATTAAACTGATTTCAGTTCAGCGTCGCCTTATGAAATAATACTTGCGGAGATAAGTTGAACCCAGAATAGCTTGAATTACGCACTAATAATAATTTAAGTTTGTACCGAAATATAAATTAATTTAACCAAATCACCAGCAATATCAGATCAACTGTGCGCTACGACGATGTATTGTGACCGAAACACCTTATTGGTGCTCTAAAACGTATAAGATTGATGTTTCTTCTGTATAGTGATGTAATATATATATATATATATATATATATATATATATATATATATATA
>SDVV010011016.1:0-16015 GCA_016164225.1 Gammarus roeselii
ACAAACTTCCAGCGGAGGTTGTAAACAGCAATACAATCGAAACGTTCAAGTCGCGGCTCGATAAGTTCTACATAAATCGCCGATAAAGAACTAACCCTCTTGCCTCATAAAAAAAAACAGAAATGGCACACGAAGCTCTCTTCAACATTCTACTTCAGAACTAATCCTCTTCCCATCAAAAGGCAACCCAGTTTGGGCCAATAGGCCTCTAGACGTTCTACTACAGAACTAACCCTCTTGCCATCATAAAATAAAAACAGAAATGGCACACGAAGCTCTCTTCAACGTTCTACTTCAGAACTAATCCTCTTGCCATCAAAAGGCAACCCAGTTTGGGCCAATAGGCCTCTAGACGTTCTACTACAGAACTAACCCTCTTGCTATCAAAAGGCGACCTAGTTTGGGCCAATAGGCTTGTTGTTGTCTTCCTACACTTGTAAACACTTGTAAACACTAGGAATCAGACCCTGTTAAGGTGTCGTCACTGTTAGCGACGTTTTTAAAATATGTGCCCGCGGAGGCTGATTCATAACAGTCACTACGGTTAAGGTCCCGTCAAGAGGCAGTCACTCGGGGGGTTCAAGCCCTATCAAAGGATTTAATTTTTTTATTTATCAAAGGGCAATCATCCGGGTTCAGGCCCTTACAAGGAGCCGTCACTCGGGCTCTGCTAAAGGGCCGTCACCTGGGTTCAGGTCCTGTCAAGGAGCCGTCATTTGGGTTCAGGCCCTGTCATGGGGTTGTCACTCGGGTTCAGGCCTTGTTAAGGGATCGTCACTAGGGTTCAGGCTCTGTCAAGTGCCGGCACCCGGGCTCTGTAAAGGGGTCGTCACTTGGGTTCAAGGGTCCGTCACTGGGAGTCACGCCCTGCAATGGGGCCGTCACTCGGTTTCAGGCCCTGTTGAAGGAGCCGTCACTCGGGTTCAAACCCTGTCAAGGGGCCGCCACTCGGATTCAGGCCCTGTTGAAGGAGCCGTCACTTGGGTTCAGGCCGTCACCAGGGCTCAGGGCCTGGCAAGGGGCCGTCAGCAGGGGTCAGGGCCTGTCAAGGGGCCGTCAGCAGGGCTCAGGCCTTGTCAAGGGGCCGACACCAGGGCTCTGGCCCTGTAAAAAGGCAGTCACCAGGGCTCAGGCCCTATCAAGGGGCCGTCACCAGGGCTCACGCCCTGTCAAGGGGCCGTCACGCGGGTTCAGGGCCTGTCAAGGAGCCGTCATCAGGGGTCAGGGCCTGTCAAGGGGCTGTCACCAGGGCTCGGGGCCTGGTAAGGGACCGTCACTAGAGGCTCAGGGCCTGTCAAGGGGCCGTCACCAGGGCTCAGGGCCTGTCAAGGTGCCGTCAGCAGGGCTCAGGGCCTGTCAAGGGGCCGTCACCAGGGTTCAGGGCCTATCAAGGGGCCGTCAGCAGGGCTCAGGGCCTGTCAAGGGGCCGTCACCAGGTTTCAGGGCCTGTCAAGGGGCCATCACCAGGGCTCAGGGCCTAACAAGGTGATGTCACCAGGGTTCAGGGCCTGTCAAGGGGCCGTCACTGGGGGCATTACGTAAGCGATTTCACTTGCTTGTAAATCACAACAAGGCCTCCTTACCCCTGGCGATGAATGTTCAGAGGACCGTTAGATGTTACTCTCTTTGTATCCATTCGACTTTTTTTTAATTTGTGTAATACTATGTTAAATAAGCTTTATTCGGTTAACACTGGGCGATTGAATAAAAAAAAACAAATAAAAAATAAGTCTAACCCCAATTACAGTTTCTGCGGCAAGGAATCGTCGGAATGCCTGAAGATTCAGAAATTTCTAATTACAATGTTAGGATAAAAGCCAGGTTTCGAATTTCAGGTACACCCTTGCTTTATTAGAAATTGAACTAGGCTTCTAACGAGAAAATTTTTCTTCACCGACTCAATTTATTTTTCAACAAGCTGGTTCTGACTCACTCTTGGATACATAAATATGAGACTTATGAGCACGCAGATCATTCCAAATGATTCGTGAGCTAAAGGAAATGAGGTTCGGAGTGCCTTAAGTGAGTGAAAACTTTTCACGTTAGGTAAGCGAAAAAAATAGAACCAGAAGAGTGTTCTTTCTGTTCTAAGCAAAAACAAAGATGAACAGAGTGGCAAATCGATACAGCTAACAAGTAGCAATGATATGTTTTCTCCTTCAAAAGCTCAAACATTTTGAATTCCTTGGTATTTGCATTCGTCTGTGTTATGTTCAAGTGACCAGCATTGACGGGCATGTAACGTGAACAGGTGGCTATGGTCTGTGTTCTTAGGGAACTTTTAGAAGAACACACGAAGAGCGGAATGAACACCTGTACGTGTGAACATGCAAGTTGAATGTTCCCACGTCAGTGATGGACAAACACTTACACACAAAGGCTGTATATAAGCAGTTCAAATTAATACCACCATAAGACAGACGTCTGAATCAAAACCAACGGTTCAATTAAACCCGTACCACCACCAAAGCCATAACACCAATACCAGCATTAACTCTAATGGTACCATCAAGTTGAATATTTATCCTAACGCAAATGCCTTCATCAAAATGAATACCACCATCAAAGCGAATTTAATCAAAATCAATACCACCAAGAAAAACAACACCACCATCAAAACCAGTACCATCATCAAAAACAGTACCACCATCAAAACCAATATTTTCACTGTAACAAAACCATCAATGTCACCTGTTCTTGACGCTTCTTCACCTCGCCGCACAATCCCACCAGGTCGTGCATGTGGTCGTTCATGACGGCTCTTCACCTCGCCGCACGATCTCACCAGGTCGTGTATGCCGCCTGAATTAAGGTGTGAAGCCTCATCCATTAGGATCGTCTATCAATCTACGCTTCGTCTAAACGCGGCCTTTCAGAGCATCACCACAGCACCGCAGTGATGCAAACCAACACTAGTTAGTTGATGCAGTAATTACTGTGCCCATCTAACGTTGCTGTGTTTTGGGCTGCGATAATTCAAAATGTAAGAGGTTACCATTTTCTGTGTTATTCTGGTTGTTGGTTTAACAGATGCGTAGGAAGAGCTGCCATTGTCGCGTCTGTGTGTACCCTGGCTACAAGCAAAACAAAATACACACATTTTCAAACAACTTTGTCAGGTTTCACTGCGGTTTATTTAGACAAAATACTCTGATGATGAATTCAGTTACACTATCATGGCCAGCTCAGGAGTTTACAAGGCGGATCACTCGGCCGGGGTAGGCGGACGATGATAAACATTTGGGGTGGCATTAGAAGAGAAGCACGGGGGGGTAGGGAGACTAGATTAAAGATGGGAGCACAAGACGACGTCTTGTTATGTTCGGTTTGTTTAGGGAATAGAACAAGAAGCAGACTCGAATGACCACGCTGAGGCACAGAGTGATGATACTGGCATGAAGTAATGATACTTATTCAAATGTACAAGGTTGCTCATCTTTGACCTATCATTTCCTGATGAGAAGTAACCCTAATATTGTGTCCGTGTATGGATGGTAATACATATTCCATCTAACATAACAATAAAATATTGAGGAAGTTAGGTACTAAAACACAAATTTTTTGAATTCTGAGATTGTCTTGTCCAAGAATATATCTTGGAAACTCCCATAAATGAGGGTTGAGGTTACGCGTGTGTCATCACGGATACCAATTACAGGTAGCCTTATTACAGGTAGCCTTGTTACATGTAGCCTTGTTACATGTAGCCTTATTACAAGTAGCCTTTGTACAGCTAGCCTTAATACAGGTAGCCTTAATACAGGTAGCCTCAATACAGGTAGCCTGATTACTGGTAGCCTTATTACAGGTAGCCTTATTACAGGTAGCCTCATTACAGGAAGCCTTATTGTCTGATGAAGTTTGGCGAAGGATCCGCATAAAGTCACTCATGCAATCGGTCCGAGAACAAAGGCTTTATTGGCCAGCTTTTGCAAAACGTGCGCTAGCAAACAGCGCTAGCGGTCAATAGCGCTCGTTAAGAGATCCGTACACAGCCTCCGGCATTGAATCTCTGCGCAGCCCCCGGTATAGAATCAATGCACAGCTCCAGGTGTGGAATCGGTGCGCAGCCCCCGGTGTAAAAGCGGTGCACAGCACACGGTATGGAATCGGGGTACAGTTCCAAGTGTGAACTCGATGCACCACAGTGCTAGGTATGAGAGCGGTGCACAGCCACCGGTGTGAATCGTTGCACAGCTCACGGTATGAGAGCGGTGCACAACGACCTGTGAGAGCGCATCACCCGGTACGAAAGCGGTGCACAGCCTGCCGGGCGGAAAGTGGCGCACAGCGCCCGGTATGCAAGCGGAGCACAGCGCCTGGTATGGAATCGGTGCACAAGCCCCGGTGAATAATCGGTGCACAGCCCACGGTGCAAAATCGGTGCACAGACCCCGGTGCAAAATCGGTGCACAGCCCCTGGTGCAAAATCGGTGCACAGTCCTCGGTGCAAAATCGGTGCACAGCCCCGGTGCAAAATCACAAATAAAATCAATTCGCAGTAACAGAGACACTAGAATGATCAAAATTTGAATTAAAACATGAAAGTGATCAAATAAAAGCAAACCTGTTTGGTCCGAGTCACATAACTTGACGCGATACAAGAGTATGGGGAAAAAAACTAATGTATAAATTTTGCTATGTTAATTATCTCAACAAAGTTCATGAACACTGCAAATTTCTACATCTGCTGTAGTGGACGATAAAACGAATCTATCCCTAGCTTGAGTATAAATCCCAGAATAATTATAAGGACTCTTTCTAAAAACATCAAATATCAACACCCGAAAACTATGTACACAACTAACACTTACCTATCATTTTTTCCATACTATACAAACCTAATAGCTAATGCCAATATCCTAGCACTAGATAAAACCGATATACGTTACAACTTACCTTTACAAATGATGTCTTCCATACCTGCAGAATACTCAAAGTCGATTAACCTAACGGGACATGAAATCGATGAACAATACGTGACCCTAACAACAGATAGAACTAATTAATCTAATAATAAAACTCGGCAGGGAACGCGAATTTTCTCCAAACCCATCCTAAACTTCGAAACATCCTATACCAACACCTAAAACCAACCTTTATTACTATTCTCCCCAAAAGATTGCTGTATTAACGCTGCTAATACCCGGCAGGGAGCGTGCATTTTTCTTGAGCTTTTCTAAATAACAAACATTCTACACCAACGCCTAAAATCAATCTAAATTACTAAAAAAAAACTATTTTTTGATAGGACTGCAGTGAACGTGCAATCCTGTTTATTCCTAAATCTGTATCAAACCGATGATAAAAATCTAGTCTTATAAAAATTCTGCCAATAGCTAAACCCGTTCTACATTACGAACCATTACAACACAAATCATTCATCTATTCTTATTCATTACACAACGTCAGTATTAATATAAGACGTCAAGCCGATACTCACCAATAACCCTTTCAAATCCACTTTTCCGTACCTACACAGTACCTATCGTCAATTACCTGTAACAGAACGTATACAAAGCTGACCTACGTTGTTAACCCCTTACACAAATATTAACTCATCCTTCCAATACCAATTCAGTATCCAACGTCAATTAACCTAACAAGACGAACAACCAGCTCGGCGGCTTAGTGGGGAGCGTGTCAGCCTCTCCTCACAATAGACTTCCATTGGAAGCTGAAGGTTGTAGGTTCGAGCCTACTTCTCCCCGAGAGACATTCTGGCCGGTCTCTTTAATGATCCTAGGCCAGCCCATTAGCACCTAAAGTAAAAAAGAATCAGGTGGCAGCTACGCTGTAACCCGTTACATAAGCGAAAAATCTATACATCTCACTACTAACCTTACAAAAACATACCGAAAAGATCCTGAACTAATGCACCCACAGTATACGTGCAAGGCAAATAAACCTCTTATACAGCTGTGGTAATCTCGCCCTCAGTCCCTTGCTGTGACGGTGAAAACCGAAATATTCCATTATTGATACATAATAGTGAACGTGATGACTGTGCGCATACTATTACAATAATAATAGTAGTACAATGAGACAACAATAGTAGTAATACTACTGTTACATCACTTCCATACATACACAAATACTGTAAACGACCTACACAGTATCCAAAACAATCTCACAGTACTACCATGCCAGCAGTGGCTATTATTACATCAGTTTTTGCGTTCTGTAGCTTCTTTCTAAACCCTATTTCCACTAATATTTGCGTTATGAAGCTTCTTACCAAACATATTTAGACTCATTTTAGCGTCGTGTGCTCCTCTTCTAAACCCAAATAAGATTAATTTTTGCGCTCCGTACCGGGAGCTGTGCATCCCTTCCTTACCAGGGGTTGCGCAACGATTTCATACCCGGCACTGTTTTATGCTACTAATCAATTCTAAGTAGCTATAGTGACTGCGAATAGCGACGCGTCCAGGGACTGCGAAAGGCGGATTTCTGGTGGGCGGGTGGAGGGGTGTCGGCGGTTGGTGAGGGTAGGGGTGACGGTGTGGGGTGGCAGTAGGGTTGTAGATGAATGTGTTATAGTAGGGTTTGTGTATATTGGAATGTGTATTGTGTGTTGGTATCAATTGAGTTGTTATAGATGTAGGTTTGGGTGTTGTATTGTGCCTTGGGTATAACGTGGTATCCCGTTCACGGTGTAATTGCAATTCTATTGCGTAGGCATAAGACGTTCTTAATGTAATTCATTACATGGCTTTATATAAATAGGATTACAAACATAGATATGTAGCTTAAATTTTATTAGCAACAATTACAGGATAAACATATAGTGAAAGCTGAAGATGTAGTAAACCAGACTGGCTTCTGTTTGTCAGTGGGTGGACTCCCCAGCAAATAAAGCTGAAGATCTAGTAACCCAGACTGGCTTCTGTTTGTCAATGGGTGGACCCTCCCTAGCGGTGACTTCTTGGTACTCACCAAATAAAGATACCTAATATCGCACAATGGGTATTGTATGTTCATCGGACCCTGGGGTGGTTTGTTGACCACTACAAATGAAGACTGCTCTTACCCTTTGTTGATGATACTATAGTTAACAGATGCTGTGATTTGCATCGTATTGGGGTGCGAAGGGGGCGAGTAGGGCGAGCGGAGTATAGATATGAGGTAACTAGCCGTATATATGTTAGTGATACTAACGTATTTAGATTAGGTTTGTTGGCGAACGGAGGCCGCCGCACACGACTCGCTCCCCTACGAGAAGCATACGAGCCCTCCTAAGCTTTCGGCTTGAGTGGAGATGTCTTATATTTTGTGTATATTTGTATCATATGTATAAATTGTTCATTGTAATATAATGGTAGTTTATTAGAGCTATAAATGCTGAACACTCTGCCCCAGACAAGCAAGACCCGGACCAGACGGAGATCGCTCCCCTCATGCTTGCAACACGCCTGTGGTTGGACTGTGATTGTTGTTGCAAGTCGTTTGCTATTTATAGCACTAGTATGGCATAATAATAAGGCTTGTAACATCTACATTAATTTTCACTGTAGTATTTTCCTTAATCGCGATAATGTTGTTGAATTTCTCTCCGCAAATGTGTGATAGTTATGAAGAAATTAGCTTTTTTTCCATAATGATACTCGAGACATGTTGAATTTAGTATAGGTTCGAATTTTGAAGTTTTTTTTATAGTTATAGGAATTATAGTATTTATTACGTTGCATATTCAATATAGACCATTATTTCAGTTATTATATAATAGATATTTGTGGCTAGATGCAATGTTATGATCAGCCTCCGCTAGCACATATATTTGTTAACATTTCTACCCAAACATTACAATAAAGATTGAGTATGTGTATGCCCGAGAAACAGTGTAGGCCTTAGGCCTGTTAGCCCTAGTTCAAGTTATACGAAGAAATCCCTTGCCTCGCATATTTTTCTATTCCCCCTCCAAAGTACGTTTAGAAAAGCAAGTTTCCATATGGGATAACATGACCAGGAGACGTTGACGAGTGTAGTGCCATTTGGGCATCCTGTAAGACTCGACGATGTCAGCATTGTGTCCCCTGGATCCAATAACAAAGAGGGGCTGTGTTTCACTCTCATAGCCTAGGGTTATCTTAAATTGTAACAGACAGATGGGAGGAACCAATATAATTCGTTAACGGCTCAAGTTGTATATTTGCCAATAAGATCATGGTATTAATTAGGACACCACGCCGCTTTTGGAGGGGCCAAATTTAGAGTGGTTCCCTTATTGGAGGATCGCTTCATACACATAAAAATGGCCCTCCCATATAATTTTAGGAGTGCAGGGGTACTTTGTATAGGACCTCACTTTGCATAGAAGAGCTGCTCGGGTGAAGGTGAGCCTGATTAGAACAGCGATCGAGCACTCGGTGTGATACTTGTTTGATATTATAATCTCATATTTAGTTGTATGTAATATTGCCCTTCAGCGTTTATATGCGTTCCATAGGATGTTAGTAACTATATTCAATACGTATACTATATTCAATAGTATACGTTCATACTTAGATGCGTGTAATAATTACTCAGTATTTATGTCACGGGTTTTGTATCTCCCTACAGGGTGGGCGCTTTTCGCTTTTTTCTGTTTTTGCTCTTCGCTACACTTCCTTTTTGCTGTTCATTTACACTTATGTTCAAGTTGTGTCTGTTTATATCACAATCATTGATCGTGCTCGATTGAGACACTTGTCCTGTTATTTTGTTTGAATTCAAAATAATATCATAAAATTACTTGTTGTCATTTGGAACCTTTGTACCATTTAATTGATTTTGACAACCGTGTGTAGAATCGTATAACAGCAACATCAAATTATGTACACTGTATTATTAAAAATTATGCTTGGATTCGGTTTCAATCTAGAACGCTACGCTTGTTTTACCTCACCATTGGAAAGGAAGAAATCATCTGTATCAATTCAATCCAACTTTGTGATTTAAAATTTACATTTACTGTATTGTTACCGTTTCATAGGAATAAAACCTAGAAAAACAGTCCACACTTCATGTGATCCTCGATAACTGTTACCCCCTGATACAGCAGAGCTCAGAGTCCCTATCATATGTATACTATGGCGCGTACTTTCTTGAATCCATGCCTCATTAGCGTTAAGATTAGCCAAATTCGCTGCGACGATGGTATCAGGAATCGGTGTTTGAAGGGATTTGTACATCATATTCAATCCTTTATTCTTTAGATCAGAACTTTTCATAGATGTATACGCGTTTAGATTATTTAATAGGCCTGCATAATTGTTACCTTCACACTGAACGTCATTTAGGAGCAGCTTTAGACACCAGTCACGCTACCCACGGGGTAGGATGGGAGTCAGCGGGGGGTGCCTAGTGTGAATGGCTACGTTTCAAGGTACCGACCGCGTGATGTTAGAGCTGTGTATTCAGTGTCCTACATTTTGTACTGGAGTGGATAAGATTTGTATATTGAGCATTAAATGGTTTATTGATTTAGTGTTTATGTAGTTACATTAGTTATTGTAAGTTATTATATCGTGTTATGTATACATGGTTATGGACGGCTGGTATATGTTGAATTTGTAGTGGTCTCATAATTTGAGCGGTCATTTTTATACATTTATAGGAATTTAGGCTTCATTAGGTTTTGCCGTTTAATGTTGGTTAGGACAGAGTAAAGAATTACATATATTTTCTTGTTGTACGATTTTGAATGTTAACATGAGATTTATAAGTTTATTAGCATTAAATTCACTTAATTTGATATGATGTTGGGTATAAAATATCATAATTAGATTCAGTGATACAAAATAGTGGTTTGTTTTACGTCTTGACATTCGATTTCGTCCCGTTATCAGGACTTGGAGAGCAAAATCTATCAGAAACCAGCATCTCTCCGTGAGTGTCGTCCACCATCTCCCCATGCCCAGCTGCAAACATGGGATGGGTGTACTAGTATGGTGCACTGTCCAGACTGCCCGAGTAGTGAGTGTACTGCAGCGCTTGGAGCCACCACGAGCCTGGAGCCGGCCCCGAGCCTGAAGCCAGCCACGAACCTGGAGCCAGCCACGAGCCTGGAGCCAGCCACGAGCCTGGAGCCAGACACGCGCCTGGAGCCAGCCAGGAGCCTGGAGCCAGCCACGAACCTGGAGCCAGTCATGAGCCTGGAGCCAGCCACGAGCCTGGAGCCAGCCACGAGCCTGGAGCCAGCCACGAACCTGGAGCCAACCGCGAACCTGGAGCCAGTCACGAGCCTGGAGCCAGTCACGAGATTAGAGCCAGCCACGAGCCTAGAGCCAGTCACGAGCCTGGAGCCAGCCACGAGCCTGGAGCCAGCCACGAGCCTGGAGCCAGCCACGAGCCTGGAGCCAGCCACGGGCCTGCAGCCAGCCACGTGCCTGGAGCCAGCCACGAGCCTGGAACATGCGCTTGCCTTGGCAACCATTTGCTCAGTACCAACACGGTGTAATCCGCCTCTTCGCTACCTGCGGTTGTCCGCAGTCCGGGGCTATCCTCATAACACCCACGCATCTCAAACGGTCTGTTGTATCGATGCGTGCCACTGTAACGCCTAGCGCGTAAGATATACAATGATGGATACCCCAGTTTATCGTATTTATTGGGTCTAATGTAGAATAACACGCGGATTTTAAAGTTCCTGTACGATTCTGAACGATTATCATAAAATTAGTACATCAATACGTATTTATTACACTAAATTTGTTGTTGTGTTGGAAATATCGGAACATAATACGTCTATATATTGGATCCAGTCTTTTACAGAATCAAATTTTTGTATAGGTATTAGAATTTGAACCATTTCTCTTATATTTTCATACGAATTTGGTGGTTATTATATTTGTAACTTACACAGACCACATTATTGCAGGCGTAATTGTCTGGAACTGTGTTATAGTGTTGTTTCATGTATATATTTATATTTTTTACTATTATTGGCGTAGGTTCTTTGAGTTATAGGAAATTATGTTTTGTTACAAGCTGGTTTTTCTTAGCTGTTAACTGTATATTGATTTATTGCATATAGGATCAGCCTCATGATAAATCATACAGCAGATAACTGTTGCGACCTGATACACTAAATTAGATAGACTATTATTCGAATTTATAATAGGATTCGGTGTTAATGTCATCAAATATAGCAATATGCTGTAACGTAGGGATTTTCAATAGAATTTCTGTATGTGTGTGGGCGTGTGCCACCATTTAAATATAGCTTTGTGATGTAAGGATCGCAGTCAACATAATTCCAGAATGTAAATCACGCCTAACCTACATAATAGCGATTTATATGTCAATGTATGACAACAAAGAGTCTCATGCAAGTCTAAATGCCCTGTCCCATGAGTGGAGCTGTCCCATGAGTGGAGCTGTCCCATGAGTGGAGCTGTCTCATGAGTGGAGCTGTCCCATGAGTGGAGCTGTCCCATGAGTGGAGCTGTCCCATGAGTGGAGCTGTCTCATGAGTGGAGCTGTCCCATGAGTGGAGCTGTCCCATGAGTGGAGCTGTCTCATGAGTGGAGCTGCCCCATGATTGGAGCTGTCCCAATAGTGCAGATATCTCATGACTACAGGTATCCCTTGAGTTATTGAGTGGGTGCATGTCTTCAGTGAGTGAATTTTTGAGCGATGGGGATGGTAGCTAGGGTGGTCAAGTCTCCTATGAGTGTACACATCCAATGAACGGAGATATCCCATGAGTATACAAATACCATAAGCCATAGGTAATGATTTAATGGTTAGGGTTGAAGAGAGAAATGACTTGGTGATTTCATTGTTGTTTTTGTATGATTGAAACGGAATCATAGTATTATATGTTTAGGAGGTGTAAATCCGTACTGCAACTTTGTGGATTGCATCATTATACCCTAGCATATCCTTCGTAGAACAGGATTTACTGGTTGGACTGGTCCTGGTATAGAGAGGGTTTGCACCCTTTAAAAGTTATTTGTACTTACATCAAGTTCAGGTGGATGTTTGCCCCTCAAGTTTCGTTGCTATGTTGGAGAGGTTGTGCAACGAAGCGATGGTCTTTGTAGTGATTTGCTTCCGTCGATAGTGAACCGAACCCAGAATTTAAGGTTACACTCGTACATTTCGCAAATTAGCCACATTCTTGACAACTTTCCATGTGAATGGAATCTTTATTACGTCCAGGATGTGACTAGGGTTAAATATATTCAGAGGAGATGGACTATAAAGATGCATGGTATATCTGAGGCCCCGCAGCATAACTGGATGTTAACTCTAAATGTGTTCTTCATCAGGCGTATTGTCATCCTGACCTAGGCTATTTAAACAGGTTTGATCGTTATGTATGGTCACACATGTACGCACTAGTGTACGCATATAATGGACGGTGCCGGTGCCGGCACCATTTACAAACATGTACGCACTAATGTACGCATATAATGTCCGGTGCCGGTGCCATTTACAAACATGTACGCACTAATGTACGCATATAATGGCCGGTGCCGGTGCCGGCACCATTTACACACATGTACGCACTAATGTACGCATATAATGTCCGGTGTCAGTGCTGGTGCCAGCACCATTTACGCACATGTACACACTAATGTACGCATATAATAGGTGGTGTCACTGCCGGAACCATTTACACACATGTACGCACTAATGTACGCGTATAATACCCGGTGTCGGAACCATTTACACACATATAAGCGCCAATGCACGCATTTAATGCCCGATTCAGGCAATAATGTACACATGTACGCTCTAATGTTCGCGTATAACGACCGATCCCGGCACTAATGTACAAATGTATGCACTAATGTTCGCATATAATGGCCGATTCCAGCACTAATGTATGCAATCTACGCTATCCTAACCTAGTCAATATTTATGTATGTTGATGGACATGTAGGGTATTTATATATATGATGATGTCCACTTGGTCAATATATTCAACCTATCATCCACAGTTTGATTACACTCATCCAATTTTGATCTAGCATATATCCTTTTGCAGTTGTTGTTTGGATTTCAGAATATTTTTGTTATCCCCCTTACATGTTTGGATGAGACTCAGCACCCTGATTCCAATAGATCTAATTCACTTCATACCTTGCAAAGTTTTAAACATGAATAAATTTTAAGTAATGTTAGATTAAAAGTTTTAGTCAATCTAAGCTAACCTAACCCATTTTATACAGGTGTAATGGTTTTGTAGGGTATTGAAATATATGAATCTGTTCATCGATTTATTCAACACTGTACGTCATTTGGACAAGAGGGTTGCCATACACCGCCAGATGTATTATCTTCTCTATATAGATCTCTATCCGATTAGTGACGGGGGGGGGAGGTCTGTTGACTGGTGTCAAACCATTGTTATCTTGCTTGTACGGTATGAATCTCTCCACGTGCCTCTACATTTTTGATCTATCTTTAGCAGTTTTGACTACACTACTCCAATCTTGATTGAGTAAATATTGGCTATTTTTCATTTGTAAATTTCATCGATTGATTGAATGCTATCCGTGATACGTATTATTTTGAATTTTGACACAATTCTACATGAAAACCTAACCTAACCTAACCTTATGTATGGTATTCACTCATTGATATATACAAATGAACTCCTCCACACGACTCTACATATCATTTGTACATATATACATGTATATTTTTACATATAAAAACATATACAATTATACAGATATTACGTCGTAGGTGGCAACGTAAGGTCTAATGTTTTGCGAAAAATCTGCATGCAATCTACGTATAATAGCTAGATGCATACCGAGATTGGAATCAGTATCACTTTCAGTGCAAGTGAAGCAGGACGGCACGTCGTCGAATAAATAAAAATGAATGTTCACGTTGCAAAAATTTGTTTACGTGTCCTGGAAGAAGAAATCTCCAAAGATGATATGAGACAGATCGAACAAATTTTGACTCGTGCTAAAAATAAGTTATCTTAGGATAGGTAAAATAAGAATCAAAAGTGTGGGAGATATCATTCATGTATGAATAAAGGAAAAAGGAAGCAGGATTTGGGTAGCTAATGTCGACGTGTTACAGTTGAATGTAACGAAGTTTGAAGAAAAAAAAAGCAGATTTTGAAATTGACATGATCCAGATGGAAAATCATCACCATGACTGTAATGAAACTGAGCTGAGGTGTGGAAAACAAATTGTACATAAGAACAAAAGAAAATCTGGTTAGCATGCAATAATTTCTCAAAGATGAACATCAGAATGAATTTGAATTGGATAATTTTCAAATAATTTAAATACAAGAAGGAAAAGCAACGCATCTATGGAATCACGGTCATGAAACAGCCTTCGGTGCCTCTTAAACCCTAATTCATGTTTAAAACTTAGCAAGTTATGAAGTGAGGTAGATCTATTGGAATCAGGGTGCTGAGTCTCATCCAAACATGTAAGGGGGATAACGATAGTGTTCTAAAATCTAAACGACAACTGCAAAAGGATATTTGCTAGATCAAAATTGGATGAGTGTAATCAAAATGTGGACGATAGGTTGAATATATTGACCAAGTGGACATCATCATATATATAAATAGCCTACATGTCCATCAACATACATAAATATTGACTAGGTTAGGATAGCTTAGATTGCATACATTAGTGCTGGGATCGGTCATTATATGCGAACATTAGTGCATACATTTGTACATTAGTGCTGGGATCGGTCATTATATGAGAACATTAGTGCGTACATGTGTACATTATTGCCTGGATCGGCCATTATATGCTTACATTAGTGCGTACATTTGTAAATGGTGCCGGCACCGGCACCGCCCATTATATGCGTACATTATTGCGTACATGTGTGTAAATGGTATCGACACCGGCACCGGGAATTATATACGTACATTAGTGCGTACATTAGTGCGTAGATGTGTGTTAATGGTGCCGGCACCGGCACTGTCCATTATATGCGTACATTAGTACGTTAATGTGTGACCATACATAACGAACAAACCGGTTTAAATGGCTTAGGTTAGGATGACCCTACGCCTGATTGAGAACACATTTAGAGTTAACATCCAGTTATGCTGCGTGGCCTCGGACATACCATGCATCTTTATAGTCAATCTCCTCTGAATAAATTTAATCCTAGTCACATCCTGGACATAATAAAGATTCCATTCATATGGAAAGTTGTCAAGAATGTGGCTAATATGCGAAATGTACGAGTGTAACCTTAAATTCTGGGTTTTGTTCACTATCGACCGAAGCAAATCCCTACAAAGACCATCGTCTCGTTGCACAACCTCTCCAACATAGCAACGAAACTCGAGGGGCAAACATCCACCTGAACTTGATGTAAGTACAAATAACTTTTAAAGGGTGCAAACCCTCTCTATACCAGGACCAGTCCAACCAGTAAATCCTGTTCTACGATGGATATGCTAGGGTATAATGATGCAATCCACAAAGTTGCAGTACGGATTTACACCTCCTAAACATATAATACTATGATTCCGTTTCAATCATACATGAAACAACAATGAAATAATTACGCCAATTCTCTACTCAACTTTAACCAATGAATCATCACCTATGATGTATGGAATTTGTATACTCATGGAATATCTCCGTTCATGGGATGTGTACACTCTTAGGAGACTAGACCACACTAGCTAGCTTCCTACCATACCCATCGCTCAAAAGTTCACTCACTGAAGACATGCACCCACTCAACAACTCCAGGGATACCTGTAGTCATGATATATCTGCACTCATGGGGCAGCTCTACTCATGGGGCAGCTCCACTCATGGGGCAGCTCCACTCATGGGACAGCTCCACTCATGGGACAGCTCCGCTCATGGGACAGCTCCACTCATGGGACAGCTCCACTCATGGGACAGCTCCACTCATGGGACAGCTCCACTCATGGGACAGCTCCACTCATGGGGCAGCTCCACTCATGGGGCAGCTCCACTCATGGGACAGCTCCACTCATGGGACAGCTCCACTCATGGGACAGCTCCACTCATGGGACAGCTCCACTCATGGGACAGCTCCACTCAT
>SDVV010011017.1:0-16014 GCA_016164225.1 Gammarus roeselii
ATACATATATATACACACATACGTATACACATACAAACATATAGATACATATAAAATTGAGGGTCACAGAGACAAAACCAGATGGGAGAGATCAGGATTTCCCTGCATTATCTGGAGTGCATTTATGTCAGAGATGAAAAAGATAGAAGGGAACATGCAGATAAGTTAATAATAAATTTTCCCAATTAAATGAGGAGACACCCATTTTCCTAGCAGAGAGGGGTCCTGGGATTTGTAAACATAGGAACAAAGCTGACAATTGATGTGAGAGACAGAGATTAATTTCAGGTTCTACAGTACATTCCAGAAACGGGTTGTCAAGTGCAGTCAGATTCAAGCCGTTTTCATGAACATTGTGGACTGTATGAGTGATTACCAATTTTGTATTGTTCACTCCAGGAATATAGGGGGCAGAAAGCCAAACCTCATGACAGATGCCCAAGTCCAGGATCTCTAATGGTAAGCATATAGGGAATGTGATCAAGTGTTTCTCATCTAATCGTTGTAAAACAAAGTAGTGGTATTATCTGTAACAAAGTGGACGTGGAAAATTGTCCAATTTGGAATTAAACGTTTCACAGAGAGACGAACTGTGCAAGTTATAGAGAGTTTATGTGAATAAACCTTTTGATGCAGGCTGGTAGGTAGAAGCAACAGAGTCATCAGAACCAGACATGCCTCATACTCAGGTGAGGCATTTGTGTCAGCAGTTACTATATATTGGACAAGTGGGAGGGGAGATGCGGGGTGATGCCCCCAGGAGGGATGTACCTTGCTTTGGGATTGAGAATAGTAAATGGTCACAACTGGACTTCTGGTAGCTATATACTTATAGTAAAAGATTGAGCCTAAGACTCACAAAAAATCAAGAAGGAAGACTATTTTGCAAAGGACACAAGGGTCTGGCTAAAAATGTTTGGATGCAAATTGACAGATCCTTACACATTTACAGTTGGCAAAGGTTCATTCTAGAATAATTTCATGGATAGTCCTGATGTACATTGATTGGGTTGGGGTGTAATGCAAAGACAGGAAAGGAGATTGAGGGCAGGCAATTAGGCATGGCTTGTTATTGCAACAAGATAGGCAAGATACAGCATATTAATAAGTTATTTGTTGCGTAGAAGGATCATTTTTTCTCCTCAAGATCACAGGTGAAGATCGATGGTCGAAACATTACCAAAATCAAAAATTTGAGGGAGCTAGACAAATCAGAGATGAGCATAATAAATTATCATCTAGAATTGTGAATTAACATCATTCTTCTACTTTACTATGGTAAGTGAATACAGAAAAAAATGGGGCATCTGGGATCTACATGTATCATGAAATCATTAAGGAACAAGTTACTTGAGTGTTACAATGCACGCCGTTCTGAAAGAAATTGAGTTAATATGGTTATTGATGGAGGACCGAGAAATAATCATTTCATCCTGCCAATCTGCTTTCTTGATAGTAAAGGATCTGGATACAAATTTCAGGCAGATTGAATTCACTTAAGAGAAAACTTTAAGACTAAAGACAAAGTTTGAGCAGAGAAACATGGATTCAGAAATGTTAGTTAGCTTTGAATGGTTTATAATAGTTGAATTTGTCGATTTCTGTGACCTTTTATCAAATAGATTGGTTAAGATATTGATTTTTCATCCCCAACGTATTTGTTGGTGCTGCTAGGCTAGGTAACAGGATTGAATAAAGTACCTGCTTAGTTAAAGGTCACAACCTCTGCCGTGGCCCCAACCTCAGCCTCGGCCATAGAAGGACTGGACACAGTTGATGCCCTTTACCTAGAAATCTCAATAAATTTGCCCACCTGAGATGGTCCAAAGGAAGGCATGAAATTTAGTACATTTGAATACATTGTTGACTGTAGTAGAGATAAGACTCTTTGACTCTAGATTTCCTGATGTCCTTATTGAAAATGAGAAGGAAGTAAGTCATTGCACATTTGGATTACAGCAGCAACCTTGCATCGAAATCAGTTTGGATTGAGGTATTCTCCATAACAGACATGGGATTACCCTTGAAAGCTGTATGAGGTATTCATGAGCTTGGTATAAGCCTGGTGACCAAAGTATAGTTAAAAATAGCTCATGGTTAGCCATACAAGTCCAAGCAGCTGTTCAGTTACCTTGTGAATTGGTTTGTCACAACTTTCTTTAGAGCAATATCAGCAATATTGAGGGATTAATCGATAACATGAAAAGAGAGGTTCCACTATGTGGAAAGTAAATTGCCAATAACATGTCATACCTGCAGTACTATTGAGCCAACATTCATGGCCCACTCTAGTTAGCTCAAACACAGAGAACTCCTTCTCATGATTATAAATCCTCGTCTTCACCCACTGTTGTTGGTCAGTGTATATGAAAGAGAGCTTCCATTATTGCCACTAGGGCAGTTGGGCACTCATTGATCCTCTTTGGAGCTACAAATGCTTGATGAGGCTTCTTTTGAGACCGAGCAGGCTTTTGCCCCGGCTCTGATGACTCACAGCAATTGGATTGGACATCTCCAAAATAAACATTACGAGTTAGGAGTGGCATATGGAAATTGAGATTTGTGTGAAGGCATTTTTTGCCAGCGCTTGACTCTGAATCAATAAGTGTTTAAAACCAGTAACCTAAGGAACCCTTAGGCTTAGAGTTTCTCCTAGTGGGTAGCAAGGAATCAGGCAGGTCAGCTTTGCCAGCGCTTGACTCTGAATCAATAAGTGTTTAAAACCAGTAGCAATATCTCTTGGAGGGTCTGAGGACTTTCTAGGTCATTTGGACATCAAGAGGGGGCTGGATGCATGCAATGCAATTTCAAGTTTTAGGAGCCAATGCATATGCTAGTGTTTTGAATGACATGGTGTTCATTTGAATGCTCTCGGCTATAGTTTTCATTTATTGTTCATTTTATCAGGCAAGGCTCTACGTGAAAGGACTTGGTCGAGGTCGACCGATGATCTTAACTCAGTCATGCCTGCAAGTATATTTATGAATTAGAATATTGTGTTTTCCTGCAACAAGTTGTAATCGGGCTGATGGAGTGAAGCAAAGGCTGCCAACGATAGGTATGTCTGCATATACAGATCACTACTTTCAATGACCATGGAGGCATTTGTGCAAGCTTCCTAAATTTACCACAGGGGCGTTCGGAAGAATCTTACTGCTTTAAGTATTTGGAGCCCTTTTTTATGAGATTTGACTCAACAGGCATTATGTGCAAGCTTCCTAAATTTACCACAGGGGCGTTCGGAAGAACCTTGCTGCCTCGAGTATTTTGAGCCCACTGTTCTATGAGATGTGACTCAATAGGCATTATGTGCAAGCTTCCTAAATTTACCACGGGGGCGTTCGGAAGAACCTTGTTGCCTCAAGAATTTTGAGCACTCTTTTATGAGATATGACTTGATAGGCCGTGTGGAAGAACCATGCTTCCTTGAGAATGTTGGCACACTATTTATGAGATATGACTCGATAGGCCGTTTGGAAGAACCGTGCTTTCTCGAGCAAGTTGACACACTATTTATGAGATATGACTCAATAGGTCGTTTGGAAAAACCGTGCTTCCTCGAGCAGGTTGACACACTTTTTTATGAGATATGACTCGATAGGCCGTTTGGAAGAACCGTGCTTCCTCGAGCATGTTGGCACACTATTTATGAGATATGTATGACTCGATAGGTCGTATTCACGAATCGTGCTTCCTCGGGCATGTTGATCACACTATTTATGATATGACGCAATACGCAGTATGCGCGAGGTTCCTGATTGTATCGCAACGACATGTAAACAACTAAGACGGAGGACATGTAAGTGAACGATATCCCGAACAAGCACGCACAAAGAGACGAGAGTTGTTTATATTTATTATTTGCTTCAATGTTACACCGGAGTCCCAACGCGAAGTTAATGCAGACTCCCCCGTAGGGCGGTACGAGAGTTGATGTCGATAATTTATTTTAACACAGTTGTAGGTTCTCTAAGGTGCTAAATGCTGTACTTGACTCAGTTGATCCGGACGTGGCGGGAAACAGGAGGAGTGAGCACATACAGACCGCCGCGGATGCGTACAAAACTTGAATGATGGTTCTCAGCAACAAGCGATAGAGCAGGATTGCCAGCCGTACCAATCAAAATGTTTTATTGTAATAAAACTTATTCGTGATAATGTACGGAGAGCACAATCAAGGCATCTGAGGACGCCAGATGATGCTGTCACCTCCAACGGCTCCTGGGATGAAATCACGGTGATCCGTAAAGGCAACGTCGAGTAGCAAAGAACATGAAATTGTTACAACCATACCCATGTTTTTTTTCTAACCCCTGTATCTTTTTACTTCCGTGTATGTGCTACATCGAACGCACCTGTGTTGTACCAGAGTTGATATCTAAGCGATGCACTGGGTATTCCTACTGGAAATGTGAATTTAAATTTTGGTCCTTTGGATTTAAGCATGTTGCGTTACAAAACATTTGTACAATATGTCATGGTTGTGGACGTGTTCATTCGCTCGTAGCGAAGAAATGAATGCCGTCCCATATACATTCTCTACAGCGTTTCAATGCGCATGCGCAATTTACGTAAACATTGGTTTCGTCATGTTCCCACAACATGTGTGAATGCGGCACATAAATACTTCTGGACATGCTTCTGAATTACATCTGATAAAACATTTCTAACGAAATGCATTCATCTCTTGAGACGTATGATAAGGTTCCTGCTTTTTTGTACAAGTTATGGAAACTTGTTGAAGATAAAAGTACTGATCATCTCATACGCTGGCAAGAGGTGAGTCACACGATACTATTTTGCTTATTTTTCGATGTTTACATTGCTGCGGTGGAGATGACCCTCCTAATCTACTGTTGCATGTAAAGCTACTAACTAAATTTCTGATGTAATATAACAACCAAATTGCCAGACATACGCTCAACTAATTAAACTTGATATACCAGCATAACCAGACATGAAGTTGGGTAGCTTGTTCTTCAGAACTGTTAGATACCATTCCAGCTTTTGTGGAAAATATGGGGAGATCTTAGGCCACACTTTTGGAGATGAACTTAGACCTCTGGGACTAATACTACCAATTTCTTAGCTTTGATGTCTGGTGGTAACAGAGATGCATTCTACCCCAATGTCTTGCTGCAGCAGGGCTTTGCTTAGGTTTCTAGGTGGCTTATGCTCTCAAGAACTAATCTTGACAGTACTGTTTGCATGAAATCCAGTTTTGTTTGAGGAACTGGTTTGCTTCCTGAAAATGCTGTTGATTATACTAGTAATAGTGCTATTTTCTATTCTAAAATGTTATGACCAAGCTGTTTATGATACTTTTATTAACTATTCTGGTGTCACCTTGAGATACAAGACAATCTTATTTGTGTGCTTTATTTCAAAGATCAATTGCTTTCATAATGACCTGCTAACCTTGTGAATACCTTAAAAAAACTATTTATTTGCCCTGCTTGTCAGAAATAGGTACCTTGGAAGAACTCAAATGGTTACCCTGTGAGATTTTGAATATATCTCACATATACAGCTCCTCTCTATCTTGATTGGAAAAATGTAGTGTTTGGGCAGATTAATCCGCTGTAAATGTCTGCGGTAAAATTACCAAAGTTTGTATGGGCCTTAATTTCTTTGCAATGAAATTTCCCATGTAATATTCACTGCAGGCATTGTGCATTGGAATTTCTGATGTCGGCTCCGCCATACGTTGATTGCGTTAAATTATCACAATGGTGATCCAACACATGCTACGATACGTGGAAAATTTTAATGTTTTTGACAAAATTTGAAATTTACTGCAGAGGAATAAAATCAAAGCCAAGCCGGTAATCCCACACCATTACGAGGGAGATTTTTTATTGACACGTTTGAAGGCTATCCGTTTGTTTGTCACTTACTAGGAGTAAATTAAAAATGGGGCATATAAATATTATTCTAGTCCTAGTATTTGACAAACAAACCAATAGCCAACAAGCACAAAGAGTTCTTTGCCCTTGAAGGCTATTTGTTTGCTTGTCAAATACTAGGAGTAAAATAATGATGGGGCATACAAGTGTAAATAAAGTACTTCCCTAGTAGTGGTGCAGGATTACCGGTTTGCACATATTGAGGACACTGTTAGCTTTCGGTTCAAAACGCTTTCATAATGAGTACTGGACAGCAGATGCATTGTTGCTATGATTATGCGTTCAACTCGACTTCAATTGCAGCATAATTTCCACAAATAAGCAATGATCGGTGGCAGCTACAGATATTTGGCTTGCCATCTAATTGGGTGAAGTCAATGTGAAACTTTGATTGTTTGTTGCAGATTAACTTTCAACTTACAGTTATGCATTAGATTTAGTATGTATGTGAAGTGTAATCAGTAGATGTTCTGCTAATACGGCGCACATTCACCCATCATATTGTGTACTATTCTACCGCAGTGGCTGTGGTTCAAATTTTCAATGCACCGTGCGTAGCATTAGTTCAAGATTTCCGCGCATTGCGCTTGATCAAGGTAGGTAATTTCAGTGCTGCGCACTGCAACGCCAGACCATATGCCGCAAGGAACAAACTTTTTCTAAATTAGCCCTCTGTTAGCTCCCACAGACCACCAAGTCAGATCAGAGGAATCCAGACTTATTTGAATTTAGGCTATAAGCCGTCCTGGCACACAATGGGCGCAGTTGCAAATAATATTGCCTGTGCAGTGGGCATATCATGTAAAAGTGCATGGGCAAACCACACAAACCTGCATGTGCATATAACAAAAACTTCAATCCTTAAAAGAATGCACATCAAATCATGAGTACTTGCAATGATACTCATCAAGTTGATTCATTTCTTAATCTTTAAGTCATACTAATAATGTGATAAAGCACTGTTTAGTCTATTTTTAATTTTTCACATGATCTTTTAACTGATTAGATAGCAGTGAACCACAAATGCAAAACTAATGCTACAGAAATCTTGAATATTGGCAATCAAATTTGTTCCCGTATCAATTACTAACTGTTTTTACTGAAAATTAAACTTTTTGAAGAGAATCAAATTTGTCCCCACACCAATTACTAACCAAGTATAGCTCAAGTAGATTTGGTGCAACAGATTGCGAAAGTGATCCCAGGAGCTTGGATGGTTTTAGGAGTCTTTACATTCAGAGAGACCTAACTTACAGGCAAAGAGGAGAGTTGCTGACTCGGAGGCTTGCTCTTAATGCATCAGAGGGTGACGGAGAGGAGAGAAGTGAATTCTTGGCGGTTGCTATGGGGACTGTGGGCTGATCCCGGTGCTGGTTTTGTGGGGCTGTTGTCGTCTCTGGGGATTCCTCTGGTTGTGCACTGGCTGGTGATTATCGAGGCGGTGGCGGTCGTGCTGGGGCGACTTAGGTGGTCGGTTGTGGTGTTGCAAGTGGTGCGCTTGGGTGTGGTGGTGCTGGTTACTGCGGCGATACTAATAGCAGGTTGCGGGGGACTGGATGAGGAGGTGCTGCGGGCTTGTGTGTTGCTGGCGGCTGCGGTGGAACTGGCAGTTGCGGTGATGTCCGAGTGCGTGGTGCGGCCGTGGTGGGGTTGAGAGCCATGGTGGTGGTGCTGGTGGTGGTAGGGGCTCTGGTGGGGGTGATGGTTGTGGAGCTCTGGCTAGTATCCATGACATCCCGGGTGGCCGCAGAGGTGGGGCTTTAAACTAGCTAGTCAGTCTTTGCAGATGAATTTCTCCTTTCTGAGGTTGTGCTGTGTCAATTTGAATTCTTGTATGAATAAGGTCCCTTTTGTTGGTCATATGGTGGAGCGGTGGAATTTTTCAGTTGATAGGCGTGTGCGAGTCATGGTTGACTTCTTTGGTCTCCTTGTCCTCTGTTGATTTGTCAGGGTTTCAGCTGGTGAGGGGGGATGTGGTGGGGGAAGTGAAGAAGCATGGAGTCTGTTTGTTTGTTGCAAACAATTTGATGTTTGTGCCAATTGAGGTGACTTTACCCAATGTTGCTGCCATTTCCCTCTTTGATTATGATGTTTTGGTTGTGGTGGCTTACCGCCCACCCTCCTACTCAGCTGAGGAGAATGCCAAACTGATTGAATTCCTGCTTGAGTTCTGTGTTGGCAGAGAAGTTGTTGTTTGTGGTGATTTTAACTTGCCTTTATTGGATTGGTCTGCAGACGTTTTTGATAATTATATCCCTCCTGTTGATTCTCAGTTTCTCGATTGTTTTATTCTTCTTGGACTCACTCAGGGGGTGAGGGAAGGTACTTTAGTTGATTTGGGTAGCATTCATAATCTGGTTTTGACTACCAAGAAGGATTGGGTGTCTCCGGTGGCGATTTTGCCTTTTCTGGGGTGGAGGTTTTTCCCTGTCTCGGTGGAGTATATTTTTCATGTGAACAATGTTGCAGGGGATCCTGGTTTGAAATCAGTTGAGTGGTCTTGTGGTGATTACAGGAACATGAGAGAGGTTTTAGAGGGTGTTGGCTGGCATTATGAGTTTCTGTATGGCACTGTAGAGGAGAATTATTGTTTGTTTCGGTCAATTATTGATTCACTTGTAGACAAGTTTGTTCCCACTCAAGACTGCTTCACAACCAAGCTGGTTGGGGGGCCCTCCTAGGGAGCTGGTGACCAGTAGATCTAGGGCTTGGGTGCAATATTAGCTTTTGAGGGGGAGCTTGGTAGGCAGCATGGGGAGGTGTTGGCGTCCTTGCAGAGATTAAGTGGGCCTAATTTTGAGTACAGGAATTTTTCACCCCACAGCCAGTGTCTGTATGAGCAGAAATTAGCAGACAACTCCTCTGTTACTCCCAAGATGTTTCACTCCTATATCAGAGCAAGAAAGAAGGGCTGTCCTTCTGTTGGTCTTCTGAAGCTTCCATCTGGTGAGGTTGTTGCTGGTCAGAGACATGAGTCAGCTGTTTGTAGACTCTTTTTCTTATGTTTTCGTGGATGCTGATCCTGCCGGCCCTTCCACACATCAGTTTTTTCCTGGAAAATTTAGTGGGATATGTGTGACTAGACTGTTAGTTTCCCAGGTTCTGGTTGGTTTAGGCTCATCTTCTGTCCCTGGACCTGATGATATTCACCTTGGTGTTCTTAAGTCATGTTCTTGGTAGCTGTCATTGCCCTTCTCTCTGATTTTTGCAAAGTCATTAAGCCTGGGAGTTTCACTGGAGGCCTGGAAGGAATCTTGTGTGGTTCTTATATTGAAGTCTGGTTCAAGAAGTAACCCTCTCAATTATCAACCTGTGAGTCTTACTTCGGTTTGCTGTAAGGTGCTGAAACAGGTTATTGTGTCCCGGGGGGTGTCTTTTCTAGAAGATTCTGGCATTTTGTCTGAGGGTAAATTTGGTTTCAGGGTGGAAAGGAGCACTGAAGACCAACTTTTGTTCACTTATGGTGAGGTTGCTGATCGAGTAGATGAAGAAATGGTTGTTGATGTGGTCTTTCTAAAGCGTTCGATGCTGTCAGTCACTCTGTTTTGTTGGACAAACTGAGATGTGTAGGTATTTTGGGTGGACTGTTGGAGTCAAATGTGTGTTTTCTGTGGGGGGAGTTGTCAGTGACTACTGGGAGGTGACAAGTGGTCGGCCCCAGGGTTCTGTGCTGGGTCCGCTTTTGTTTCTGCTATATGTCAATCATGATGCAGCAGGTGTGGCTTGTAAGTGGACAGCCTTTGCTGACAACTTCAAACTTTATTTGAGTTTCCCCCGTGATGTACAAGCAGTTTGCCTGGGTGTGTCTTCCTTGCAGAGGGATTTGGTGCAGTTTGTGCTGTTGCCATGGAATCTCTTGTGGAACATTGACAACTGTGTCTTTATGCGTTTCAACAGGGGCCGTCATGAAATGGAGCAGATTGATGATGGAATCGCTCATAATTTGAATGGGGTGTTACTTGAGCTTGTCAATTCCTTCAGGGACTGAGAGTGCTTGTTGACTCATGGCTGCTTTTCCATCTCCATGTGAGGAGTGTTGTAAGAAAGGCTTCCACTCTGGCGACTAGTCTGCTCTGCTCTACTGTCAATAGGAGTTCTGTTGGCATGGTCTCTCCGTTCATTACTCATATAAGACCCATCTTGGACTACTGCTCATGTGTGTGGAATGTGGGATATTTGGGGGATCTGAGATTGTTGGAGTCTGTGCAGAGGAGGTGGACCAGGAAAATTGATGGGTGGGGTGGAGTGGACTATGGTGAACAGCTCAAAACATGCGTTGCAGTTGTTTTCTGAATGGACGGATGCAAAAGCGTGTTTATCCAGAGGGACCTGACGTTCAAACATCAGGAGCTGTTCAGGAAGAGGAGCTTGCTGTGGGCTGGGGGGAAAACGTGGGGGTGGCTTGGCTTTTGTGGCTGTAACCTGTGGTGCTCAACATCGCAGAGAGGCAGGGTCTGCTGCTCCAGGTGCAGGTCAGGGAAATTACTTCGGGGTGGTGACACGTGGTGCATCTGGTCATGGTGTGGCTGCAGCTCGTTGTGGTTCTGCTGCGGGTGGTTGTGGGGCTACTTATGCTGGTGGTGGTGTGGCTGTGTTTGGCGGAGGTTCTGTTTTGGCTTGCCAGGGTGGGGTGCTCCTGATCAGGGTGGTGAAGCTACTGAGCAAATTTTTCATCTGCGCTAAGCTCCAGCAGTTTTTCAAGCAATTTTAATATCTTGAAAGTATAGCATGTCAAATCATGTAGATTTTATTTCAGACTTTCTTTTGAAACAGAATCTTTTGGTTTTAGCTGCCAGTGTTTACAAGTGTAAGAAGACAACAACAGGACTCTTGACCCAAACTGGGTTGCCTTCTGATAGTAAGAAGATTAATTTTGAAGTACAATGTCTAAGATAGCATCATGTGTCTTTATCTTTTCTCTTTTAATAGATCAAGAAAAGGAAAGTTTGTTGAAGGAAATAGCATTTAACAATGATACTTGAAACAACTCAAATCAGCACCTGAAGAGACCCTTTGCAAGTCTGATGGAGTATTGTCCATTCTAGCAGTATTCCAAAATAAAATTTGCAGTACAGCTAGCCCAGCCTAGATGAGCTTGGTGCAACATTATTTTTGTCACTGCATAGCAAAAATTTGAATGCCTGTGTTGATACATGTCTTAGATTCCATTATAATCATGTGGTGGCTACTAAGGTTGGTGGTGGGGCAAATTGTTTGTTGAGATCAACGGTTTGTAATTAATGCCCATATCCAATCATTTAATGAGTACCTATGCATACTGCATTTGGAACATCAGATCAAGTGGGGACTGCAGAAAGCTTGAATTTATCCCAAGAAAGTGCACCAAAAAAAATGATACAACTTTTAAATTTGCGCTGAGTTAGTTGTTTGAGCAGCCAGCAATGGTTTCCTGTTATGGGTCTGCTTCCTAGGGCAGACACAAAAATACACACTAGAAAGTTTAGCGGAATATATTGAAGCATCTGCTAAATATGTTTTCATCTGCCTCCAAAATTGGTAATTTACTGAAGTGGGTGTTTCCTCCTTGCTTGTGTCTTGTCTGTAGGTTCATTAGTGCAAAATGTATTTATGTTGGCTTGCTGTCTGGGATTGTGCAGTTGACAGATATCACTTGCTATAAGCAAGGCCTTGCTGATCTGATGAATAGGGAGTTTTTTAATTCACCAGCCTAATGATGTTTGATCTATTATTTTTTTCTAAAATGTTGTGACTTAGCTACCACATTTCAATATTAAATGTATAATTGGTTGCCTGAAGCACATATATCCAGATTGTTCATCCCATTATTTGGCCCTGCTCCCACAACTTTGGTGCCTTGGCATTAGTCCCTTCTGTCCTACTTGTGCTCTGGCCTTACAGGCATGTTGGAAAGTCATGAGGCAACCATGGTAGGAGACTTATTTGAATGATGTAGCTAAAATATGATTTTATAGAAGTCCCAAAATCTTGAAAATATATATATATATTTTTTTATTCAAAATTATATTCTCATGCCCCAGATCATTTGACATTGTTTGTGAAGTAGCTGCAATGATTATATTAAGGAGCAGCTATTCTGATTGTTTTTCAACTCAACATTTGATTTCTTATCAGTCAGTCCTCCTAGATGGGTAGGAAGGGAGACTGATGCTGTTCTTGTGTATTAGAATGAAATTAGAAATGTAATGAAAATTTGAATATGAAAAGTCAAGTTGTGCAAGGCCTTCCTTCAAAATTTTGAAAACCTGGAAATAGTGACTGGAGATACTGGCATTGATGTATGCCAATCTCAATGATATTATTTTATGTCCAAGCAAGCTCACAACCTGAATTGTAGGTGCATCCACTGGGTGCAGATCTCATCCCTGTGTCACTGGCTGCAAGTGTTCAGTACAACACAACTTGCAGACCCAACTGTTTTAAAACAATGAATGCTTGTATACAAGCAATTATGGCAGCATGTGCATCAGCTGAATAATTGTTTCACTGTTAGCTATGTGTAAACAATCAATACTCCTTCGGAAAGCAGGTTTTGGAAAGAGTATCCAATTATCATAATTATTTACCATCAATTAATCCTGCATTTTTTTGCACATAACAGAGTCGAGAGACACAATTAGTGTCCAGTCGTGAACAATGTCAGTTTTTGTTGCACATTATTGTTGTTCCTGGTCCTTGCTTCTGTAACATTGAGATAGCTAGCTATTTACTTCCTTTCCCTCTCCCAACTCAAAAATTATATAAACTAATCATTCTTCCTTTGACTGGACTTTGTAAAGACAAATACCACCCTGCCTCTATGTTAAAATATAGTATGATCCCTCTTGGCAAACAATAAGTGAAAATTAGGTTTTATATCATTATACTTGCAAATTTGTTCAATTTATTTATGTATTTAATGTTGAGGCAATAGCAAAATTTGATAGCTCATTACTTAATTATGGGCTAGATAACTGAAAAATATGAATTGCACTTCAAAATTTGTAATAATGTATCTCACCTTGGTATCTCACCTTGGTGGCCTTGAGACTGCTCAACAAGCCAGCACAGTCAGAGTACAGAGCATGCCAGAACTGCAAAAGCATGTCAAAACAATGGCGCTGAAAGATCCGGAAATTTGTGCTTCGGGCAACTTATCACACAGCTATCTTGTTAGTCACAACATACCAAAAAACATATGTATGTACATACACATGTGCACATTTATATACATGCATTAAAAATACTTATACACACATAAAAATGTACTTACATACAATACTACTCATAAATTAGGCCTCATCGGGCTAGTCAAAATCTACAATATCATCATACAGCAGATCAACAAGGCCTGCTTATAGAGAGTGATATCTGTCAACTGCACTATTCCAGCAGGCAAACCATTCTACACAGCAACACATCTCACATTGAAGGACCTACTGCATGCATCAGAAGAGCAAGGCGGAAACACAAACTCAAGCAGATGACCCCTAGTAGTAACTCTTGCAGCCAAAAAAAAACATTCAGCAAATCCTCTGATTCATCATGCAAAATTTTCCAATATTTTATCTAGTCTGCCTTCAGAAGGCAACCCTTGATAGAAAACAAATCCAAGCTCCTAAATCGATTACCATAGTCCACATCAGCAAGCCCATCAATGTTTCTGGTCCATCTTCTCTGATGAGACTCAAGCAGTCAGCAGTCCCCACAATATCCAGTGTTCCTGACACAAAGTACATACTCAATAGGTGAGTGAATATGTGCAACATACAAGGGTACCATAAACTCTGGGGACCTACAGATGGTTGATCTCAACAAGCAGTTTGCCAGCCCACCAGCCTTTGCAGCAACCACACCGATACGATGGTGGAATCTGAGACTTATGTCCATGTTGACACCTAAGTCTTGATGTATCTCACCTTTGCAGCCCCCCACAGCCCCAACAGCCCCGCCAACAGGGAATGCAGGCATGGGAGGCAGTACACCTTAGCGCGCCAGCAATCAAAATGAACAACACTGTACAAGCACTGCAGCAGGACGCTGGTGGGAATGTGCTCAATAGGTCCAAAGAAAACAAAACAATGAAGACGGTCAACAACTGCACACAACTGTTGACAACACAAACAAAGCCATAATATCACATCAAATTGAGTCTAGCAAAACTCATACAACACTGCCCCCAATTCCTTCGCCTGGGCCCTCTTGAAGCTGCGAAGGGAATCACACTGCACCACATCAGCAGGCAGCCGGTTCCAAATCTGCACACAGGGAGAATAAAAGAATCTCTGTTTATAGTCCGTCTGACAGCGAGGAACCACCAGCTTGAGAGGATGCCCACGTGTGCCAACATGCAGAGCTCTCTCAAACAGAGCAGACAAACCTGAATCAACACAACAAAGAAAAATCTTCCAACACTTCACAAGATCAGAACGCAACAGCCTCCCCCTCACAAAAAACAACTGCATTGCTTTGAGCTGCTCACCATAGTCCACTCCACCCAGCCCATCAAAATCTCCTTGGTCCACTTCCTCTGCACAGACTTAAACAGTCTCAGATCCCCCAAATATCCCACATTCCACACACATGAGCAGTAGTCCAAGATGGGTCTAATATGAGTAATAAATAGAGACCATGAAAACAGAACTCCTATTGACAGTAGAGCGGAGCAGACTGGTCGCTAGAGTGGAAGCCTTTCTTACAACACTCCTCACATGGAGATGGAACTGCAGCCTTGAGTCAACAAGCACTCCCAAGTCCCTGAAGGAATCAACAAGCTCAAGTACCACACCATTCAAATAATAAGCAGTTCTATCATCACTCTGCTCCAATTCCAGACGGCCCCTGTAAAAACGCATAAAGACACTTGTCAATGTTCAACAAGAGATTCCATGACATCGACACAGACTGCATCGAATTCAGATCCCTCTGCAAGGAAGACACACCCAGGCAAACTGCTTGTACATCGCGGGGAAATTCAAATAAAGTTTGAAGTCGTTAGCAAAGGCCTTCCACTCACAAACTTCAATGCTCTACCTTCCAAGAAGTACTGGTTAACTGGGACTAGAGCATCAAAATCAATGTGACCTCTGTAAAATCACAGCACCACACATTAGTCTACATTCAATTTGAGATTCCAGGACCTTGCAACAGAGTCAACTGTATCCAAACCATTTAGGAGTGTCTGAACACAGTGGATGGCAGGCTCAGTGTCCTTATGTAAGTATCTCAAGTACAGTTTATAATGGTCCCCAAATGCTTTAATCGTGCATAGAAGACCACTCGAGTAGTGATTGATATAAATCAAGGACATTAGCGGACCAAGGACAGAGCCCTGAGGTACACATCCTTAGAAAATACATTATTAAACTTGAGAAGGTTCAATGTAGAGCTACCAAACTCATTCCCTTGCTGCGGAATAAATCGTACAAAGCCAGGCTTTGTGAACTTCATCTTTATTTGCTAGAGAAATGTTCAGTCAAAGGCAACATGATAGAAGTGTGGAAGATTATGAAGGGTAAGGAAAATGTTGACCGAGCAAGCCTTTTTAACCGAGCAAGCCTTTTAAAGTCAAGTTAGGCGTAGAAAGATGGGCATTTGTGAGTGCTTACGGACCTGGTAGCGAGAGGAGTGAGGAGGAGAGGGAGCAATTCTGGACTGACTTGAGTGAGTGTATCGAGAGTTTTGGAGGTCATTTCAATGTAGTTGTACTGGGTGACCTTAATGTGAGAGTTGGATATGAAATAGTGGAGAATGTCATAGGAAGGTATGGGGTTCCCGGTAGAAATGACAGTGGAGAAAACCTGATAGGTCTGTGTATGGAGCAGGAGCTGGTGGTCGGGAACAGTCTGTTCAAGAAGCGAGATATTCACAAGTACACGTGGGTGAGGATGGCCCATGGTGCAATGGTGGAGAGAGCACTGATGGATTTTGTGCTGATATCGAGGAGAGTGGTGAAGAGGCTGTTGGATGTGCGGGTGTTGAGAGGGGAGGGTGGAGGAGTGTCTGACCATCTGCTGGTGGAAGGCAGATTAAGAGTGAAGCAGAAGTGGAAAGGCAACAAACGAGTGGGAGGAGGAAAAGAGGTAGTGAAAGTGAGTGGACTGAATGTGAAAAGTAGAGCCGAAGAGTT